>VDFB02275155.1:0-20045 GCA_007258455.2 Sequoia sempervirens
ATACTAAGATGCTAACATGAGAATATCAACCTACTTCACCACCAAATGGAAAGAAAATGATTGAACATACAAGCTTGCATGCAATGAATTCACCTTTGAAGCACAAACTCACACATCCATAATGCCATTCTATCGAAGTGATGAAGTCCAACATAAATGCATGATAACTGACTTCATCTAAATGATTTCATCATTAAACTATACCAAGCATGCAAGATAAACCATCAAACAATCACTCAAATCTAGATGAGGCAAAGTGACCCAAATCATGAGGCATTATAAGCAATATGAGGAGAGGGTCAGTTAATTTGAGCTAGCTCAGATTTGTCGGTCTAATTAAGGTTTGGTTAATCTGAGCTAGCTTAGATTAACCAAAAAATTTCAAATCAACGCCTTTTTGACTTAGGATCTTTGAGGGGAATGAAATCATGCATCAATCAATTGTCATTATCACCACTGGAGTCAATCATGTGTTGTAAAATCATCATTCAAGATGAGACTCAAGCCCGATAAGGTGAAGTTGAGATTTTGGATCAAAATAGGTGAAGTTCGGCTAATCCAAGGTACCTTGGACTAGATGAACTTTTATTAAGTTGAAAATTGACTAAGGCATGAAGTTCAAATACTTGATGTGTCAATTTTGAATCAAATTCTTTGCCAATTCTAGGTGACATTTTAATCAACAATGCAACATTTGCTTCGAATTTGAGAAAACAAAGCTAGAGTTTCAATTTGCTATTCATCACTAACAAATTCTCACAAGCCAAAACTAGGGTTTTTAATCCATTACAAAAAGTGAAAATCACTTCACCCCCATTATACCAATCATAGACAAGAGATGTAACGAGAATGACTCAAGATGAATTGACTGGTTCACTCGGTTGGTGCATTCAAATGGAGCCCTACACATGAATTCAACAATAAGAAATGATCCACATTCGCATTTCAAATGATGTGCTACAAAAGAAAACCCTATTTTTCTAGAGATCAAATTCCAAGATTCCTCACTCAAGGAAAGACAAAAGTGTAAAGAATGATTTAGAGGGTCTCAAACAAACTTCATTCATCAGACAAGAACCCCTTTCCAAAATCCAAAGAATGAGCCCACAAAAAATAAGAAGGCAAAAAGAAAAGATATCAGAATTCAAAATCCGAAGCTCCAACAAATGACGAGTTGCAAAAAACAAACCAATAGAGCTCAAAATGAATTGACACCACTCAAAAATTATCACATACCTTGCAAGAATACTGATGGAGAGAGGACAAAGGTATGCTGACACATGACCTCCAAAAACCCTAAAATGAACTTGGGGAGAATGCAAACCCAAAGCAATGGCATGATTCGAGGGCACAATGGAGGTAGATTTCTCTCAATTAAGCACCGATGACATGCAAAATGGTGAAATGGCCAACTAATTAGCTTTTTATTTCTCAAAGTAAGTCATTAAGGTGCACATTTAATGCCCAAAAGGTATGGCTCAAAAATTGGCAAAACGACCCAAGCTTGGATTTCAGCCAATCTGAGGTAGCTCAAATTAGTCAACCAGATTAAGGTTCGGCTAATTCGAGGTACCTCAGATTAATCAAATTTTGTCTAGTACTTAAGCAATTCTCCTGTGCTCAAAATTTCAAGAGGGGGAAACATTCATGAGAGCAAGGCCAATAACCAAAGGTTACAAATGCATCAAAATGCAGATGGAATGCTGAGTGCAAGGGAAAAGCATGATCAAAAGACCAAAACGACGAAAGCAAAGTGGGAAAAGAGGGTCCCAGCCTCAGTGGGGCATGTGTGAAAAAGTGTACAACAAAAACCAGGAATAAAACTAATATCTCGTAAAATCCTCATGAATGACATGATAAATCAAACTCACATGGATAAGGAGATAAACATTCCAAACACTCCTCAAATGAACCCTCTAGAACTAGGAAATAATAGCTCAAGATATACGTCCATGAGAAGAAAAAGCATAAAACATAGTTCCTCTCAAACAAGATGGGAAATTCCTCTTAGATGATTATCCTCCGAGTAGACCAAGAGTGGGGAATGATATTTCTCCTTCATAATATGCCAAGCCACAATGACTCTCTCCAAGAAAAAAAATCCTCTATACGTACATCATGAACTCATGTCCATATCTAGGTGAAGGATTCTTGGACTTCTTGGTGAAATATCCAAAGAGTAATCATATAAACAAAGGACTCTAGCTTCACCCAAGTATCCATGGGAACCTGTCATCGATCAATTCATGCTAAGTTACAAATACAACACCACACTCTCATGAAGCTCCCCAAAAAATGAACAATGTACTCAATACTAAGATAACTATCTAGATCACTATCAAATCTCCAATTGCATGTTTTTAGAATATAGGAACAAATCCTGACATCATGGTCTAACATATCCTCAAAAAAGCATATGCTCTAATGAATACATCCTAATCCTAAAAGTTCTTATATCATTTCAATTCTCCAATGTGCAATTAAGAGTCTACCATGGCACAACAACAAAGATCCTCTCAACCAAGCATTACCCATGAAAATTTACAAGTCATGAACTAACACCTCAACCAAAAAAGCCAAGAGTCCTTCATGGATAAGCAAGATTTCAACATATCTAATCACAAGAATATAAAATTTTTGTTACACCTTGTGTGTTATTACCTATTTACTATTACCTTGATTGGTGAAATTACTTGAATATATGAATGTGTTTTATGAATATTCATATGAATGTGTTTAATGAATCTTGAATGGGAATATGATGAATGAATGATTGATTGATGCAATTTGATATTTTATAATGATTCTGACTATGAAGTATCTGTGTTGAATATGATTGTATTGTGATCGACTAACTATTGTTATGATGTTCTAAGTTGAGTGTAGGAATAGGTTCCAACCTCCAGAAGAGAGAGGAAGTATCAATCAGGAGAAGAACTTGGTTTGGTAACCCTTAATGAGCCTAACTAAGCATTCACACACTCATGTACCCTAGTTTGTCTATGTTGAGTCAAGTCAATTTTGGGAAAAGGTAAGTAATCTTTGGTTTAGATGTGAATGTTATGTTGATCTTGTTTATGAATTTTTGGATTGAGGAATGTGATTAAGTCTTGATATCAAGTGAAATTCCTTCCTTGAGTGTTTATTGTTATGTCAATGAGATATATGCATAAAATGTGTATATATGTATATATGTACGTGTCTATGATAAACTCATACATGTGAGTGAATGTAGATGAGTATACATAGGTAGACATACCTATGCATGCTCATGGACGGATTAACCATATGCATGGGAATATCAATTGGACTAAGATGACATATATTTACACACTTTGTGTATATATGTTGATAGATGGATATGAGAGTACAAGTGTTTTTGTAAAGATATTAAAATAATATTATGTTTATAATATATATATATATATTGATATATAATTGTGTGTATATATATACTATACGTAGTGTTATTTAATATGTAATATATGTCTATTCATCAGAAATTAATTTATTTGTTAACTTTGTGAAATGAGTATATATATTAATATTTATGTGTATATATTACAAATGGAATATATATACAGATATATTATATATATAATTTATAATTTATAATCATTTGTGATATTGATAGAGTATAATACATAGTGTTGTAGCTTATATTTGTAAAGCACTTTAAAGAAAGCATGGGTGCATAAGGTGTTGCCTTGTAAGTGCATTGCAAGTAGAAACCTATGCATAAAGCAAACCAACAACCAAGTCAACAAAGATAGAGAGGCACACATGGTTTAAAATTTTGTTGTGTAAACATTGCAATAGAAAGTAAATGAAGTTTTAAACAAATGTAAAAGTAGTCAAACCTCGCTATTCTCAAAGGCACCAACTTATGAATTTGGCACCAACATAGAAATGAATGGAATGCATAATAAGTCTGTATACTATGTATAAGTCTGATAATACAATATCTTAGCCTTGAAACTTAGTCAAAAGTAAACTTGGTATAAATATGTAAAGGAATTCAATTTAGGAAACTTGTTAGTGAGCTTGCTTTTCATTTGACTTAGTAAAAGTCTTGATGTCCCTTGAAAAAAGTTGACTTAGCCATTTGAATGGTGAGGACTATTATGTGTTGCAAACTTGTAAGTTAGTTTGATGATTCATTGCATGAGGATAGAAAGGTGACAAAAATATTAACTTGTTTGTAACCTTTGGTTGCTCACAATTTAGTATAAATAGAGGTGCTCTAGTGCAGTCAAGGATGGAGGGTCTAGGAATAGGATTGTCCAACCTTACAGCAAGAGTAAGCACAATGGAAACACAATGAACAAGAACACAATCGCATGTGGAAATATAGATGATAATCAATTATTCACTGGCAACATGCCCTACCTTCAGGCTTACAGAATTATAAAATGATATGGTATTAAATCTTAGAATTACAATGTGGATCGAAGCCCTTAAAACCCTAGATCTTTCTCCCTACTTGATTGTTTATTCCTCCTAATGCAACTACATGATGCCTATATATATCAATTCCCAACTCCAAAAAAGGTCTACATTGGCCGCAAGAGGTCTCAAACCCCGAAGTAGATAAAATGTGTGAAGGTCGGCCAAAACATGAGATTCCCCAAAATATGATGCGGATTGGAAAGGAAGGTTCCTCAATGAATGCGTATCCTTATGAAATGGTCTCCTAAGCTCCACAAGTCATAGAATAGGTCCGCACACTTGAAAATCCAAAACTGGTTAGTGAATGCTCTTTGTCAAAATACAGTTGATAGTTTGTTAGCGATAACCTTGTACTGGAATCTCCAAAACACTTGAATTCTAGATATGATGTAGATATTACAATGAAGATAATATATCCTACTCTGTGAGCTCTTATGTTACAATACGGTATGAAATATTGAGATTGGGTCCTGACAGCTAGCTACTAAAATACAAGTAAGACATGTATGCAGATATTTTTGGTTGATGCAAGATTGTCTGAAACTTGGGATGCTCCTACATCAAACACCCAAGGTTGAAGAAAATTGAGCTTGTCACTTTCTTGGGGCTAGAGGCAAACCAATGTGTTCCACCTTAGCTTGAGAAATCCATGATGAATCCTCCTCTGGTCTGCCCTTCCATTTGACTAGATACTCTTTGTATTGCCTTCATTTGGTACTTCATCCAACTTTTTTGTCTAAAATTTCCTCAATTTTCTCCAGATGATGTGCTATCTAGTCTAGCAAAGCAACTTCCTTGTCCTCTAGTGACTCTCCATGATACTGATATAAGTCTGCAATGTTGAATATAGGTGATATGCCAAATTCCTATGATAGTTCCACTTCATATGCATTCTAAAATCAAACTTCCTGGAGATCTTTCAAGGTCCAAACTTCTTCATCTTCAACTTATTATATGTCCCAACTGAAAATATTTGTTTTTCAAATATACCATTACTTCCCCTCTCCTACCTAAAATCCTTATGTCGTATTTTCTGTCCTCTCTCCTTTGTGGTGGTATTGTCACCTCTCTCGTGATGTCTTTATCTTGAATGGCTTATTTCCATGAATCCTACAAATTCTTCTACCTCCCCACTCCTTTTATTCTCCATACTGATATCCCTTATTTCTGCTACTCCTCTAGGTTATTGTCATATTACAATTTCAAATGATATCTTCCCTATGCTCTGGTTTACTGAATTCTTGTATGCATTTTTTTCTGGTGGTAGTATTAAATCCTAATTTCTAGCTTTACCTTCAGTCAAACACCTCAACAAGTTCCCTAAACTCCTATTTACCACTTCTGTCAGTTCATCTGTCTACGGGTGAAATGTTGAACTATACTTCAAGTCTGTCTTCATCTCCTTCCAAAAAGTCTTCCAAAAATATCCAATGAACTTAGTGTCCCTATTTGATACTATGCTCTTTGGTAGTCCATGTAATCTCACAATCTCCTTGAGGCCATGTCCGCAACATGCACTATTCACGCAGTTCTTATGTAACAGTCGTGCCATCTGCAGCACCCATCCAACCAGCCACAAAAATAAAAACTTCCCAGTTCTAAGTAATCCCAACACAAAATCCATGCTAATGTCCCTCTCCATGGTCTCTATGGAAAATTATCAATGGTTCGCCAAAACAAGGATAATAAACTCCAGGAGGGTAAAGTGAACGCTTGTCATAAATTATTAAACTTTCAAACTTATCGTTAACAAAACACTCCTTCACACTCGCTTCCTCAGACCGAATGAATAGATCAATATTCACACACTTTCTCTTTCTTTGGCTCTTCCTCACTTCACACACTTACACAACTTCGCACAAACAACCACTCTTATATATCTACAACCTGGATTTACATCAACAACTTTTTTAACCACAATATAAAATATATACATAATGACGACCCAAATTTTCAAGTAAATTTTTCAATGCGAATAAAACACCATCAACTACAACATAATGAATACTTAAAACAATATTCTTGAGTGCACAAAATATTCAAATTTTAATCTCCAAGGATCTGCAACACATTACAACCATCATGTCAGCCAAGAACATGAAAACCCGAACACACACAAGAAAAATATCTAACCACAAGCACACCGATCAATGCGGACATGCAACAAAGATAGAGAATCATATAGAAGCATCCACAAGCATCACGAACTAACAAAGAAGCATCCACATAAACTAAAATTACTAGAATCACATAAACTTCAATCAGAAACACTAACTGAAGCCACAGAAAGTCTCACGTAATCACAAATCGCTCATAACACAATCAAATCTTGATGGACTCCTAAAACTTCTAATGGATAAACTAGATACCTTTCAAAATAAACCCCTTAGGACCACAATGACTAATCATCAAAGTACTGAGCAAGACACCTTCAGGACCTTCACTATTCCAATGTCAACCTACAACTCTTTCTTTTACAAATTTCTCAATATCCTCGACATATACAACCTTCAATACATCAATGCTAATAGTGTTGAGCATCAATGAAACCAAATATCAACAACACAAACCACAACATCCAACAAACTCCTTTATGCATTGATGGCAACACATGATGTGAGAAACACCACCAACACAACTCTCAATCAGCACTTACTCCCCCTTAGATTCTGACTCTTCTCCTCAAGCTGTTTTTCACATTGCACTTCTCCCCCTTTGAAATCAATGGCAAAGATAGACATTATCTTTCCACATACAAGCTCTGAACCACATATCTGCACATCTAACTACTCCCTCTGAGTAGCAGCCATGGAAACATCAATCTGGATAAGAATATAGCTATGAAGCACATGGATTGATGCAAGCAAATGCATCTCTAGTTCTTATCAGGAGAGGTAATCACCCCTAGCATCCCTCTAACACACTCAAAGTATCCTTGGTAATGGCTTGCGAAAAATCTCTACAATTTGCTCTCTTTGGTAGGCACATACCCAATTTATCTCTTTTCTCATTCACTTTCTCCCCCAAGAAGTGAAACTTGATTGATATATGCTTGGTCTTAGAGTGTAGCACCAGATTCTTTGATGTGTTTATTGCACTTGAGTTGTCATGGAATATGGAAATAGGCTCATCATATACTACTCTAATATTTTTTAGCATCTGTTTCATCCACATCAATTGAGTACAATTATTTACAGCAGTAATATACTCTGCCTCAATAGTAGATAGGGAAATGGAATTCTGCTTTTTACTCAACCAAGACACCAGCTTCTTCCCTAGGAAGAAGGAACCACCACTAGTGATTTTCTTGTCATCTACATCTCCTACCCAATCCACATCAGTATATCCAATCAAGGTAGGATTATCATCTTTAGGATACCAAAGCCCAAAATCAACTATTCCTTTCATATACTTGAAAATTATCTTTACAGTAGTCACATGAGATTCTTTTAGATCAGCTTGAAATCTAGCTACCATACACACAACATTCATGATGTCTGGTCTGGTCTAAGTTAAGTAGAGAAATCCACCACTCATTGACCTATATCTTGTTTGATTTTCCTTAGGAGAATCATCATTTTGTGTTAACTTGCATTCTGCTACTATGGGTGTACCAATAGCCTTTGAATCTTCCATGCCAAACTTCTTCAATATCTTCACATATTTGACCGAGATATGAAAATCCCATTGTCTAACCGAGTAACTTGCAACTTCTAGAAATAAATTCCTATCTCTCCAATCACACTCATTTCAAATTCACTCTTCATTTCATCAGCAAACTTCATACATAGATCATCATCTCGTCCAAAAATAATGTCATCAACAAAGACTTCAATAATCAACTCTTTATCATGATCCAACTTAAAATACAAGTTGTTGTTAGCATGACCTTTATTGAATCCAAGATTTAGTAAATATTTATCTAGTCTAGCATACCAGGCTATGGGGGCTTGCTTGAGTCCATACAGAGCTTTCTTCAATCAACAAACCATGTCTTCCTTATTAGTCGTACTTTGAAACTATCCAACTTTCAACATATACTTCTCTTCTAACTCACCATTCAGAAAGGCTGACTTCGCATCCATTTGATATACTTTGTAGTTCTTATATGCGGCATAAGCAAGAAATAATCTTATAGCTTCAATTCTAGCAACAAGGGCAAAGGTTTCTTCATAATCAATAACTTCCATTTGTGAATACCTTTTACATACCAAGCCTTGCTTTATTCCGCACTCACTTCACCTTGTTCATTTAGCTTATTTCGAAAAGACCCATTTAGTACCAATCAAATTTTTATCTTTAGGTCTGGAAGAAGAATCCATGTATCATTCTTTTCAATCTGCATCAGTTCTTCCTTCATAGCTTCCATCCACGTTCATCATTACAAGCTTCATTGACATTTTTAGGCTCAGTCTTGGAAATCAGACAATACTCTTCTACAATCCTTCTTCTAGTCTGCACACCTTTATTCTCATCTCCTATAATTTTATTTTTAGAATGATTTAGCTTTACATACCTTATAATTTTAGGATTCCCTCGTACTTCTAGTTCTTTTGTTCTTTCTTTTGCACTTCCACTTGTCTCTCCTTCATGATTTTCTTGATTTATTGGAACAATTTGAGCTTGATTCTTTGTTTGAGCATTCCTTCCATTTGTCTATACTATCTTGTTGGTCATCTCAATCAAATCCATAGTATTGGATGATCTAGCAGAGTCCTCTAATAACTTTGACATTTTCACTTTCAACCATTTTTCTTAATCTTTGTTATAGCAATTCCAGAAGTCTTTGCTTTTAGTAGAGTAAACCTAAAAATCCTCTTCATCATCTCTTCTTGCATCGAATCCTCTTCCTAAGGTGCTCATCTCTTAATGTATCACTTGCTTCCAAATATCTTGAAGTATTTAACAGTAGGCTTCTAACCAAACCATAGTTCAAAAGGAGTCTTACCAAATTTACCATTGACATTTACTCGGTTTAAAGTGTACACATCAGTGTTTACAGCTTCTTTCCAATAGATGTGAGGCACATTTCCTTCAATCATCATTGTTTTAGGAACATCCAAAATTGTTTTGTTCTTTCTCTCTACAACTCCATTCTGTTGAGGGGTTCGGGGAGCAAATAACTATCTTTTGATTCCATGCTCTTCATAGAAAGAATTGAACTCCCAGGAGGTGAACTCACCACCTCTATCTGACCTTAGGAATTTTATTTTCAGACCTTTTTCATTCTCTTCCATAGCTTTGAAAATTTTGAACTTCTTTAATGCTTCACATTTTTCTCTTAAGAAAGTAACCCATATCATCCTAAAGTAGTCATCAATAAGTAGCATAAAGTACCTTTCTCCTTGTAGACTTCTGATTTTGGAGGGACCACACGGATCAGTATGCACCAGCTCCAATACTTCATTAGAATGATGTTATTTTCTCCAAAAATAAATTCTAGTATGTTTTCCCATTTGACATTCCTTGCATATTGTGTTAGTGGGCTTCACTAGTTTAGGTAGATTTATTACTACTTGAGTGGAGCTTACCTTGACAATGTTATCAAAATTCACATGAAGCATGCCTCCTATACCATAACTAGCTTTCATCTACTTAAGAAATTAAACAACTTGCATTAGTAGCATTTAGGTGAAAAATATTACCTCTTATCTTTATACCTAAAGCAATTACATTTCCAGAGTTTCCGCGTCTCTATCTCCATCTTTTGAACTAAAGATCATAACCCTTTGTCCACCATTTGTTCAACACTTAATAGATTATGCTTCAAGCCTTCAACATAAATGACATCATTAGTGTTATGTTTACCACCAAGACAAATAGATCCTCTGCCATGAATCACACTAGCATTGTTATCTCCAAATCTTACAACCCCACCGTCATATTTCTCTAGCTCTACAAATTTGCTTTTGTCACCAGTCATATGATGTGAGCATCCATTGTCAATCACCCACTCATCCTTTTCTTCAATTTAGGTTGCAAGAGCTTTCTCAACTTTAGTAGATTTAGTAGCCACTAGACCATTTTCCTTGATAGCAATGAAAACCCATTCATCTTCATTTCCATTTTCTTTATCAGATTCTTCATCAGTCACACCTTCTTTAGTATAATAGCATTTCTTTTGAAATCTAGGTTTTTTAGGCTTAGACCTAGGAATTATTTTAGGACACCTTGAAGAAAAATGACCTATTTTATTGCAAGAGAAACATTTAATAGGAAAAATTCCTTTATACTTACCTTGTCCTCTACCTTCTTTCTTCACAATTAGTGCTTCCAGCTCTTCTACCTCTCTTTCTTCATCTTCTAGTTGTTTCATCTCTTCCTCATACTTGAATTTCTTTCTTGAACACTCTCCTGGATCATATCTTTGCTTGTTTCTTCTGGATACAAAAGCCTTAAATGCAGATTAAGTATTAGGGGAAAAATCACCAAATTCACTCAACTTAAAGGCAACAAGTTTATCAATTAGCATATCTCTTTGTTGTTGAAAACAAGGTGAAGAAAGCTTGCAAATATGAACTTAAAATGTGTGAATGCAAATCTGAAATATGTAGATTAACCTTTTAGCCTTTAGTGTGAAGAAAGAATGAGAGAGAGATAGAACAATATAACACATGTAACAACAGATTTACGTGGAGAAACCCCGAAGGGAAATAAACTCCACCACCGAAAGAGAGGCAAGTATATTACTGATAATCTTCAATATTACATGCAGCAATAGACTTCTCTTATCATTCCCTGTAAATCCAGTAGCACCTTGTTACCCTGCAAAACTGAATTCTTCATAACACTAGCTCAAGGCCCCAATTTATAGAGATTTGTGAGGATGAAAACCACCATGGTTTCACCAAACAATAGGCAGCAATACCACCTAGAAAAACCCACGCCTCCCTCCTTGAAATGGTCAAAAATACCAAAAATAGCCTCTTACAGATGCTCTTACAACTGTCATAAGGCATCTTTTATGCATGGGTGCCTGGGGTCTAAAAATAGCATATTCTCTCATAGGGAATCTGTCATACTATCATAGCATCTTATGATAACTTGCATGCATTTCATAGATGCTCTTACAACACCCTCTATTTTAATTCCACAACCTTATTTTAGAAGATTCCAAGGTGGCATCTAGCTAATTTAATCTTTTCCATAAGGATAAACGGTAACTGAATAATCAAAGATTTACATAGTCTCTTTCACCATTGTTGGTCAAACAGTTTCACCTCTTATGGTAAATGTACAAAACACTTTAGGAGAATAATAAAATAAAGGATTTACAAGGTTGATGACACCTAAATCCTAACATTCTCCCACTTGACATCATACATTGTAAATTACACCCATAGAGATACAATTACATAGAATTAAGTACAATGATCAAGGCTCATGGCCTTTCTGCACCAAGAGAACTTTTCCATGGTGACTGGCTTCGTAAGAGAATCTGCAACATTATCCAAAGTGTCAACTTTCTCAATCAAGACTTGTCCATTCTCAACCATTTCTCGCACAAAGTGATACTGAACATCAACATGCTTAGTAATTTGCATGATACATAGGATTTTAGCCAAACATACGGCACTGGCTCATCACATCCGGACCTCACTATCCCACAATCAAAACCAATACCATTACCAAGTTCAGAACTAAACCGCCTCTTAGAGGCATGTAGTAGCCATATACTCGGCTTCAAGTAGATAAAGTAAATCAGAGGGTTGTCTTTTACTCATCCAACTTCAATGCCTCTCCAAACAAAGTAAAACACATAGCCACTAGTGGACCTTCACTATCCAAGTCGCCTGCCCAATCTGCATCAACAAAACCCTGTATGTCCAATGACTTATCAATATTGTCAGTACCATGATAAACCAAACAGTAATCAGAAGTGCCTTGCAAATATCTGAATACCCTTTTGACAAAGTCCAATGTTCTTTACCGTATAGACATAAACCTACTTAGAATTTAACGCTTACTATATCCGTCTAGTACAAACCATTGTATACATTTTCAACCACCGACATCACTAGCATAAGGAACTTTAGACATTTCATCAATATCATCATCCAATTTAGGACACATGTCTAAAATCAACTTAGTACCAATAGGAAATGGAATATTTACTGGTTTACAGTCCTGCATATTAAACCTTTGCAAAATAGTGTTAACATACTTGCTCTGACTTAACCAAAGCTTTCTGTGAATCCGATCCCTAATGATTTCCATCCCAAGAATATATTTAGCAGCCCCTAAATCTTTCATATCAAATGTGCCAGAAATCTGAGTTTTAAGTTCCCTAATCATTGCCTTATTGTTACCAATGAACAACATATCATCCACATATAAGACAATAATTAGTATCTGATCATCAATAACTTTAAAGTAAACACAGTGATCCTCATCACTTCTAACAAAACCCATATTTAATGCAAATGCATCAAACTTCTGGTACCACATCCTAGGTGACTGTTTCAAACCATATAGAGACCCTTTAACCTGCAAACCAAGTGTTCTTTCTCCTTTCACAACAAAACCATCAGGCTGTTGCATATAAATTTCTTCCTCTAGATCCCCATGCAAGAAAGCAATTTTAACATCCATTTGTTCTATTTCTAAATCATAAGCAGCAGTAATGGATAAAATGAATCTAATAGAGGTTAACTTAGCAACAGGAGAGAATATTTCACCAAAATCAACTCCCTCTCTCTGGGAGTAGCCCTTGGCCACTAATCTAGCCTTGTACCGTTCCAACTTTCCGTCTGCACCAAACTTCTTTTTATATATCCACTTACAACCAATGGCCTTTCTTCCTTTGGGAAAACTATCAAGATCCTAGGTGTCATAGTTTTTCAAAGACATCATCTCATCATGCATGGCTTGCATCCAAGACTCACATTCTTCTCAAGAGAGAGCCTCCCAGTCATCTAGGTTCATCATCAGCATTACAACAGCAAATTTTACAACTTAAAAATCAGTGGGTTATACCGGCCAACCCGGATTTCTCATTGTTCTGTGTGATCTCTCTCAAAGGTGGATAAGAGGTTCCTCCTCATGTTCATCCCTCATTGTTTTCAACTTTCACATAAATCCGACCAATAAAAAACTCTCTTTCTCTTCTTCTTCCTCCATATCTTTGTCCATCTCTCTCCTCCACATGCATCTTCTTCAGTTTAGTTCTCAAAACGCAATCGCTTTGACTTTTCCTTTGGTTGCACATCTTCAGAGTTAGCTCTAAATTCCCTGAAAATAACATCTCTAGAAAATATCATCTTTCGTGTTAGTGGATTCCAAAGTTTATAACCTTTAACATTTCCACCATAACCTACAAAGATGCATTTATGAGATTTGGGATCCAATTTAGACCGCTTCTCTTGAGGCACATGAACAAAGCCTCACAACCAAAGACCCTTAAATGTGAAACTAAAGGTTTTTTACCCAACCACATTTCATAAGGAGTTTTATCAACAAGAGCTTTACAAGGAGATCTATTAATTAAATAACAAGCAGTATCAACAGCTTCTGCCCAAAAGCATTTGTCTAACTTAGCACTACTTAACATGCTCATAGCTCTTTCCATTAATGTATGGTTCATTCTTTCTGCTACCCCATTTTGTTGGGGTGTGTAAGGTGTAGTCTTTTGCCTAACAATTCCTGCATGTTTGCAAAACTCATCAAATTCCTTAGAACAATATTCACCCCCATTGTCAGATCTCAATATTTTTATCTTATAATCTGTTTGCTTTTCAACCAATGCCTTAAATTCCTTAAATTTGGTGAAAACTTCAGATTTTGAATACATAAAATAAATCCAAGTATATCTTGAGTAATCATCAATGAAGGAAACATAATAACGAGATCTACCTAAAGAATCTGTATCCACTGGACCACACACATCCGAATGAATAAGTTCTAACAATCCATTAGCTTTATTAGTTCCTTTAGGAAATGATGACATGTTTTGTTTACCAAACACACAATCCTCACAGAAATCATTTTTACCAACAGAATAATCAGAAATACCGTCTACTAGTTTCTTATCAAGTATGGTCCTAAGACCTTTTCACCAATGTGACCCAATCTATGGTGCCACAACATACATGCATTTTCAGCGCTAGTTACAAAAGAGGAGTTACAAAAAGTAGAGGCATGTAGCATAAATAAATTCCCTATCCGAGATCCTTTAGCAACCACCAAACTTCCCCTTACCATCCTGCAACCAGACTTGTCAAATGTCACATGCATCCCAGAATCATTCAACTTGGAAACTGAAATTAAACTTTTTGTAAGTCTTGGAATATGTAAAACATCATCAAGGGTTTTAACCCTCCCATCACTGAAACACAATTTTACCTTTCCTTTACCAATAACCTTTTGTGAGCTATTATCACCCATGAAGACCTCTCCTCCATCATATTCTTTGTATGTAGAAAACCACTCCTTATGAGGATTCATATGGAAGGAAGCACCTGAATCAATAAGCCAAGCATCATTACAAACTGTGTTAGCTGAAATAATCAAAGCATCAGAATCACCGTTATCAGAGGACTTTTCCATGGAGGAATCTGCATTCTTTTTCTTGTTTCTACATTCCTTCTTCACATGTCCCCGTTTACCACAGTTCCAACACTTCACTCTGCTCTTTCTAGTGGTCTTAGATCGTCCTTTAGACTTATCCTTCCTCTTATCCCCTTTAGGATCTTTCTCCTTGGGCCTACCTTGCACATGCAAGGCATCTTGGGAGCCACTGCGCATGGTCTTTCTCCTCATCTCCTCTGAAAGAAGTATGGGAATAATAGTATCCAACTTAGGTTCTGCACCACCACTTGTTATAGCAATAACTAAATTTTCCCAAGATTCTGGCAAAGAGCAAATCAATAAAATACATTTATCCTCATCTTCTATTTTAACATCAATAGATGCAAGATGACTTATAATCAAATTAAAAGCATTCAAATGTTCAGCAATAGATTCACCATCCTTCATCTTTAATGAATACAAACATCTTTTGAGATACAACTTGTTAGACAAACTCTTAGTTTGGTAGATTTCACCTATCTTCCTCCAAAGCTTGTATGCTATGTCTTCTGAAGAGACATTTAGGAGGACAAAATCTGTGAGACACAACCGAATAGTCCCTCGAGCCTTCTTGTCTAACTTATTCCAATCTTCATCTGACAAGGTTGAAGTAGATGGCTTCTTTTCAACTGAAACTGGTAACCACTGATCTCTTTCCTCAAGAAGGTCCTCCACTTTCAACTTCCACATCTTGTAACCAGTTCCATTGAACTTCTCAATATCTAGACAAGAGGTGGAGGCCATGGTATGCAATCATTCACAAATCTGCAAAACCCACAACACAAAAGCTCCCACTGTAGCAAAAAACCTTCAACACTCTTCTAGTGTTGAAAGTTGCCCTTTCCTTAATGTGTAACTGGTGAAGCCTGAGCAATTAAATGTTGAAAAAAAAGGTGAAGAAAGCTTGCAATATGAACTTAAATGTGTGAATGTAAATCTGAAATATGTAGATTAACCTTAGCCTTAGTGTGAAGAAAGAATGAGAGAGAGAGATAGAACAATATAACACATGCAACAACAGATTTACGTGGAGAAACCCTGAAGGGAAAAAACTCCACCACCAAAAGAGAGGCAAGTATTTTACTGATAATCTTCAATATTACATGTAGAAATAGACTTCTCTTATCATTCCCCCAGAACTGCAGATAATCCTCAAGTTACCCCCTATGAAAATTGAATTCTTCATAACTCTAGCTCAAGGCCCCAATTTATAGAGATTTGTGAGGATGAAAACCACCATAGTTTCACCAAACAATAGGCAGTAATACCACCTAGAAAAACCCATGCCTCCCTCCTTGAAATGGTCAAAAATACCAAAAATATCCTCTTACAGATGCTCTTACAGCTGTCATAAGGCATCTTTTATGCATGGGCGCCTAGGGTCTAAAAATAGCATATTTTGTCATAGGGAATCTGTCATACTGTCATAGCATCTTATGACAACTTGCATGCATGCCATAGATGCTCTTACAACACCCTATTTTGACCCACAACCTTATTTTAGAAGATTCCAAGGTGGGATGCCTAGCTAATTTGTCCTTTTCCATAAGGATAAACGGTAACGGTAACACTGCATTTACATAGTCTCTTTCACCACTGTTGGTCAAACAGTTTCACCTCTTATGGGTAAATGTACAAAACACTTTAGGAGAATAATAAAATAAAGGATTTACAAGGTTGATGACACCTAAATCCTAACACTTGTCATATTTGTTACTGATCTTAACTCTTCAGTGGCATGAGCCTTTGATTTGTAAGAGGGAGGTAATGATTTGAGAACTTTAGCTGCAATTTCTTGTTCTTCTAGGGTACTAATGACACATCTAATACCCATCACAAGTTCATTTACTCTTTGCATAAAAGAAGAAATATTTTCATCTTCACCCATCTTCAATTTTGCATACTTTCCTTTCAAACTTTGTAGCTTAGTGACCTTCACATGTACATCTCCTTCATACAAAGTCTCCAACTTCTTCCAGATCTCATGAGTTGTCTTCAGATCCATCGCATTTGTCATTTTTGAATCTATCAGAGCACTCAACAAAGCTTCCATAGCCCTGATGTTTGTCTCAACCTCTTTGATCTCATCAGGAGTGGAAGGACCATTCTGGGGAATAACATATCTATTCTTTGTAATCTTCCAAAAGGGTTCACCAATACACCTCAAATGACACTCCATTTTGGATTTCCACAGAGAGTAGTTTGTTCCATCAAATCTAGGACTTTCCTTCTTGTATGATTTCATCTTAGATCACCTCAAGCTTTTAAACTTCTTTAGAGGAACCTAATATGATACCAATTGTTGGAAAAATAAGGACAGACAACTGAGAGGGGGGGTGAATTAGTTGTCATAGATTATTAAACTTTTCAAACTTAACTTAATTTCAGATGTGATGAGTGAGCAATAAACCATAAACAATCAACACATCAAAAACATAGAGAATAATTCAGCTGTTTTTACGTGGAAACCCTATTAGGGAAAACTACTCATGGATGTTAGTCCACGTCATTATACCGCTAAAAGTATAATGAAGAATAATGGGAACACACATGCATTCGTGCATACTACCTAGAGCTCACATCGCTTCAAATACAAGAAGGCTCACTTCCCAAAGAAAATACACAATAATCTGTGGACATTAGGACCTGTAGGGTATGAACTGAGAAAATAGCTCCTACAAAAGCCTAATTATAGTTTCGGTCAAGCATAGAAACACTCCTTCACACTTCACTCAAACTTCTTCACACTCTACTCTGCAATTGAATGAATAACTCAATATTCACACACTTGCTCTTTCTCTGGATCTTCCTCACTTCACACACTTACACAAATTTGTGCAAACAACCACTCTTATATATCTACAACCTGGATTTACATCAACTTTGTTAGCCACAATATAAAACATATACATAATGTCGGCCTAAATTTATAAATAAAATTTTCAATGTGAATCAAACAACATCAGCTACAACATAATGAAGACTTAAAAAATATTCTTGAGTGCACCAAATATTCAAATTTTAATCTCCAAGGATCTGTAACACATTGCAACCATCATGTTGGCCATCAACATGAAAACCTGAGCACACACAAGAAAAATCTCTGACCACGTGAGCACACCAATCAACACAAACATACAACAAAGATAGAGAATGATCTAGAAGAATTCACAAGCATCACAAACTAACAGAGAATCATCCACATCAACTAAAATTACTAGAATCACATAAACTTTAATCAAAAACACTAATTGAAGCCACAAAAAGTTTGTCAGAACACAACTGTTCATAACACAATCAAATCTTCATGTGGACCTCTAAAAATTTTGGTGGATAAACTAGATACTCTCAACAATAAACCCTTTTGACCACAATTACTAATCATCAACGTACTGAGCAAGACACCTTCATGACCCTCACTGTTCCACTATCAACTTGCAACTCTTTCTTTAACAATTTTCTCAATATCCTCAACATAACCTTCAATACGTCAATGCTAATAGTGTTGACATCAATGATAACCAGATATTAGCAACACAACCATAACATCCAACATATACTTCCCAGTTTTCTAACTATTTCCTTTTGCAACTTGACAAACTCTGCAACTTTGAACATACTTCTTGACATCCTTATACAACTGTGGCCAAAATTAGTTCTCACTCACCAATGATATAGTCTTATCGATTCCAAAATGTCTTGCTAATCCTCCACAATGCTTTTCCTTGATCAAATTCTCCCTCATTGAACTTCTAGGGATACACAACTGATTAATCTTGAATAACATACCTTCCTGAATGAAGTAATCCAACCATCTGCTTCTATCTATCTCCACAGGTTCCTTGCAAGCCTTCCATGCCTCCACAAAATCAATTTCATCCTCATACATATGCTTCAGTTCTTCCAAACCTAATACTCCAACTCTCATCTCTATCAACAAACTCCTTTGGCTAAATGCATTTTCAACCTTGTTTGACTTCCCACTCTATTTCTTCAACATAAATGTGTAACTCTGCAAGAATTCAACCCATCTCATGTGTCTTTGGTTCAACTTCCCTTGACTATTAAAATATTACAAAGCTTGATGATTCGTATAGAACAAAAACTCCTTAGGTAACAAGTAATGTCTCCACTTCTTCAAGGCCTGCATAATTGCATCGAATTCTTGATCATAAATTGAATATCTTATCCTAACATCATTCAATTTCTCACTAAAGTAAGCTACTAGTCTCCCTTCCTGACTTAATATAGCTCCTATTTCACTCCCACTAGCATCACAGTCTACTTGGAATACCTTATCAAAGTTTTATAATGCCAACACAGGTTGCTCTATCACATTTTGCTTCAACAACTCAAAAATCCTTTGTGCTCTACATTTCCACTTGAATTCCTTTCGATATCCTCTCATCATCTCTATCATAGGTGTACAAATACCACTAAACGTTTTGATGAACTTTCGGTAAAGGGTTGCTAGTCAATGAAATCATCTCACTTCTCCAACATTCACAGGTGTAGGCCATTCAACTATCGCTCTAACCTTCTCAAGGTCCATCTTCAATCCTTCTGCACATATCACAAATCCCAAATACACTAGTTCTTCCTTCATGAAAGCACACTTCTTGATGTTTATCAATAACTTCTCTTCTCTCAGCCTCTAAAAAAATTTCTGATATGCTCCAAATATTCCTCCTTAGTTTTACTAAAAATTAGAATATCATCCAGATAAACAATGATAAACTTACCCAAGAATCTCTTCAAGACTTCTTTCATCAGCCTCATAAATGTACTAGGTACATTAGTTAGTCCAAATGGCATGACCAACCACTCATACAATGCCTCATTTTTCTTGAAAGTTGTCTTCCATTCATCTAATCCCCTGATCCTAATCGGATGGTATCCACTCTTTAGATTTATCTTGATAGAATACTTTGCTCCACTTAGACTGTCCATAATGTCATCCATCCTAGGCAATGGGAATCTATACTTCATTGTGATCTTATTGATAGCTCTTGAATCAGTACACATCCTTG
>VDFB02275155.1:20145-35358 GCA_007258455.2 Sequoia sempervirens
ATCATCAATAATTTGAGCAACATAATTTCATGTTCAATCCCTAAATTTCCATTAAATACTCAACATATTATGTTATTTAATCTCATTTGGCTCTATAATGAAAATTCCCTTTACTCCTTGTCATATCCATATCTTTTGAACCATATTCTCCGCTATGAGTTTTTATATAATAGACTATATTAAAGATTACATAAAACTATCCTTTCACTCTTATCTTCATAATTGATAACAATAAAATTCTATTATAGAACTTCTATTTCAGTTTGAGCTTATTTTAATCATTTGAGACAAACAAATTTAACTCTTTTCTTCCAAGGAATTAAAAAGTTAAATCAGAGAAGAACATGCCTGTGCAAGCAATGCTAATCTGCACTCTTCACCCAAATAATGACACCAAGCTTCTGGGAAGGAAATAAATTAATAATCTCATCTATTCTTCTAATGGCTGCCCTTTCTAAGACCAAAAGCTTGGCCAATATGTAACATAGAAGGCATAATAATCCACTACTAAGCTCCTATCAGATAAGATATAAGATAGCCAATAGTAGATTCTTAAACAACATGAAAACTCAAAAGTTGCAAAGTAGATAGAGAAAGCAACAAAACCAAATTGTAAGAAACATAATCATCACATGGACCACAAAAGTATCATAATACAATATTTTTCATGAGTGGAAAACCCTCATAGGGATAAAAAACCACTCGGTAAATTGCCTCATTGGCTTAATCAAAATTCACTAATTACATAGCCTCACTGGCTACTATTTGTGCCTCACTGGCATAACACAACCTCACTAGCTTTTTCATGTTACTACAGCCTCATTGGCAAACACAACATTTATCATCAAATAATATTGTAAACAACAATACAAAGTATCACCTCTGTTTTATTGAATAACACTTCTTGTTTGTCTCATTTATAACTTGAGACACAAGAACTTGAATGTATAAACAAATGCAATCTACACTTAAAGTGCACACTCATTGCTCATCAATTACTTACAACATGATAATAACATTAATTGCAATTCATATATCACCAAATGAGGCACAAATAGTACCTAGTGAGGCTTTGTAATCAGTGAAATTTTATTAAGCCATCACTGATGATTAACCACCATAAAGATACTTGTCATCGAAGATCAATTCCTTTGCAAGACACACTTCCATCTTTGTCAGGTCTAGATACAAAACATAGCAATGACCCAACAAATATTTGAAGTCTAGTTTGTAAAACCCTTCAAAAAATTTGGTACAGTAAAGACAATAGTATAAGAAAGATAGGTCAAGATACACACAACCATAGTCGACTATCACAAAGCTTAAAACCCCGACAACAGTGAATAACAAGTTTTAACAATACATTTGTATAAACCCTAAAAAAAAATTCAATAATAAAGACCTCAAAAATCACAACACTCTGTTGATAAATTCAACGTATGCCCTAGAAAGTCTATGAGAACAAAATGATATGAAAAAGAACCTCAAAATGCCCAAGTAATAGGATACATAAGAGATGTTAATACAAAAATCATTTTCAAGACATTAGGGACAACAATGTATTTGAAAAAAACCCATGCCCTAGCAACACCAAAGACAATACATAACTCTTACAAATGCTTTAGAAACAACACTACATTTTGAGACCTTGTGCCCTAGTAATGAGCAATGCATAAACCAATGCCATAGACACATGTGTGACAAAAAACCCATGTTGA
Source organism: Sequoia sempervirens (assembly GCA_007258455.2). Taxonomy (NCBI): domain Eukaryota; kingdom Viridiplantae; phylum Streptophyta; class Pinopsida; order Cupressales; family Cupressaceae; genus Sequoia; species Sequoia sempervirens. Next base: position 21,864 of record VDFB02275155.1, read on the forward strand.
CATTGTATACAATAGACACATGTGTGATTCGATGAAACAAAAAACTCTGTTGACCAACTGTAACTTAGTGATTACAAATTCAATGACAGTATATACCAAAAACAACAAGACCTCAACCTTTTGACTTTGAAACATAAAGCATTTTCAACTTATACAACCGAATGAAAGAACCATTCTAGGGTTTGAATATAGAAATGAGTTTCCACTTGAATGTAGCAAATGAGGTCGAACTAACCTTGTTGAAGTTGAAACTAAACTATTTGGAAACCTTTCCCTTGCATTTCCAGCCGCAATACCACTTCTAACTGCCGCCATAGCCACCATTCTCCATATCTCCTTTGAGCCCTCCCTCGGCTATGAAACATTGCCTCCTATTTTGTTACCAAAATATATCCCTTTTAGGGAAAAAATGATAACCTACTATTGTATCCACATTCTTCATCATAGCCTTGCTTATTTTGCATGAATTTTTTTAATAAAACATCATAATGACCAATGCTTTATGTCGGTCTAAACCTCAAGTGCACCAAATGTTAAGTCAAGGTCTCATAAATTAATGTTGTCTCAATAATTTAACAATGCTAATTCATATTCACCAAATATCAAATCAATGATGTCTCATGCCTTTCATAAATGTACCAAGGTAAAGAACCCAAACTTGCTATCAATGCACACCAAGGCAACAATATCTTATACCTTGTATGGAAAAGCCAAGCACCAAGAAATCTACTACCAAACTAAACACTGAACTACTGTTAGATCAGAATATAAAATCCATAGACAAAGCACTGCCAAAATGAGTCATGATGACTGCCATAATATAGTAAACTGTCAAAACATATATGCCCTCCATGAATATCACTGCCATATTAGAAAAATATGGAATATTCACGATATATATAACTCAATCATAGTCTCAAATTCACATTGCATTACAATATATTTCATCTAATCATTCAACTTTTCAATCATTTTAACCTCATAAATTCACATTGCATTCAAGGTAAAGTGAATAGTAAATAGTAATTCAGGGATAGGATGTAACATATTCCCCCCTTAAGAATCATCATCCTCAATGATCTAAAGTATCTTTTCACATATCAAATCAAATAATACAAAAAATTCTAATTTTTGTTTTCATTTTCAAGCTAAAGATAGAATAATTTGTTTAATCTCATAATAATTTTCTCTGATAGCACTTGTCCCCTGCAATCTAGTCTCACTGGACCTTGCACTGAGTTACCTTGCTAATACATAAGTGGATCTTGCATAACTTGAGCATTCTTTCTTTTATTGAAAATTGTCTAGGTATTCATTTAGCATCAACAAATATTTTTAGCCAATCAGTGGCTCCTACTAGCATATATTTTTTTTTTATCAACTTGATCTGTTTCATCCATTTTTATAGCATTTATAGACCAAGGCTAATCCTATTTAAACCAGCTTCCACAACTTATAGGATTTTTGGTACTTCTTCCATACATCACTTCAAATGGATCCATTGAATTTCAAAATGATATGAATTATTGTAAGCAAATTCCACAGTCAGAAATAATCCTCCCACTAGCATTTCTATTCTATACAATATACTCACAAAAGGTTCTCTATTACTTGGTTTACTTTCTTCGTCTGACCATCTGTTGCTGGAGAATATGTTGAACTTATGCTCAACTAAATTTCAAGTGAGGTGAATAAGGTTTGGAAAACCTTTAAGTCATACGCTGCTCCCTATCTGAGATATTATTCTCCATAGCATCATGAAATATGAATAGCTTTCTGCAAACCTATAGCTATGACTAGTACTCCATCTGTCAAATTCCCAATTATGAGATGGTTACCTTGATACGCCTGTCCACCACTACTAATATTGCATTAAGCATATTCTTAAACATAGAAAATTTTGCACAAATTCCATACTAATGGTATGCCATTCTCATTCTAGGATCTCATGAGGGTATAAAATCCTACTAGGTGAGGGTTATCCCACAATACTAATTTACAAATTTTGGCCAAATTGGACATTGAGCTGATTTTTTTAAACTAAATCTTCACTTTCAGGAACCTATAGAGTCTAAACCATGAGGAATTTGAAGATGATGCAAACTAGTGATTTGTGACATTTTGTTTGTAAATTCTAAATATATTTTTTTCAATTTTTTTGGAATCAAATTTCACTCCTTTTTCCATCTCCTTCGAAAACTAGTTTTTAATAGTAAACACCATTTTTAAAGAGTGACGTTACTGGATAGCACAACTTTTTTTCTATGAAGGATAAAATTTTAATTTTTTGAATTTAGATTTGTAATTATGATATCTAGTGCATGGAATGGGTTTCATAACATTGCATTAAATATTTTTTTCTTAATTAAGTTTCAAAGTCAAACCAGTTACAATTTAGACATGATTTACTAGGTAAAACATAACTTTTTTTGTATGTATTGAATTTTTTTTTTTTTTTTGTTGGATCAGGGACATCAATATCTAGTGCACTAATATTTTTTAATTTTTTTTTGATAATCTGCTATTTTTCCACATGTGTAGAACATAGAGCTTGATTTTCAATGAAAAACCTACATTCACAAGAAATAAAAAATAAATATAATAATCAAATTAAATTTATTTAAAATTATAATTTTTGGGAAGCTTATAATAAGGACTACGTACTTACAAAAAAAAAATTAAATGAATTCATTTGATCCCCCAAAGGCTAAATCAAAAGTGATTTTTTATCAACATTTTGATCGGTGTAAGGGAGACTCCGTTATAGGTATGGTTTAAAACTAGAAGGGTTCTATCCAAGGGGGCTTGATCTAAGGTGGTTTGATAAAACTCTCTTCAATGGGAATCCTTTAAATGAAACTTCTCAAGGCTTAAATCATTATATTTTGTAAAAATATGTGATTTCAACAAAAATTAGGATCTCTCAGAAAGTGTAAACCACTATTGTGGGATCACCGGTGATGATGTTCTGCCTTCACCCTTTGGAATTCTAAGCATTTTTCCACAAACCTTGCAACATCCCTCTTCATCTTTTTCTAGAAATAAGGTGGCTTAAATTCGACCAACAACTTCGTCACTCCTGGACGCCCCGAATAGGGTGTGGTATGTACCTCTTTCTATACCATGTCCCTTAGCTCTCTTGCATTTGGAACATACATTCTTCCCTTAAATATTAACAATCCATCATATCTTGGATCTTGACGGTTTAACTTTTAACCCAAGGGTTTCCTAAGTAATTAATATTGCTACATTCATAATGAATGGACATTTGTTGCTAATTCATTATCATGGGGAGCATGATCTTGCCCACATATCTTCACTTTTTAGTCTCATAAGTGATATCCTACCCTTCTTACACAATTGCATTGCCTATCCTCTCTCCTGAGGCATTGGTGTTGGTCTCAATTGACCCTCAAAATTAGGATCTTTTGAAATTGACACCAACTCCAAGCACTTAGATATTCACACACAATGAAGCCACTTCCAAGATAGGAAGCATATGCATGCAAGCACTAGATTTTTTTTAATAACATTCAAATATCCTTGCATTTCATTGAGAACAAAAATGGAAGCTTCTTATTATATCTAATCATAAACATTAGGAATTAACACACTCTCTGCCATCTTCTCCCTTGTATATTCTATCAGAGGTTCGTTTTGAACATGATAGGGAAACAAACACATAATAGAATCAGCAATTTCAAACACTTGGAATAGCCACCGCAAGAATAAAGTACAACCCAAAGAAGGAGAATTACCAATTCCAACAATAAATCATAAAAGGCTTGTATTGAAAAAATAAGTCAAGTGTGACCAATACCACAAAATTAATGGAAAATTTGGTGACTACTCCATTCATGAAGAAAATTTTAAAAAAATCAATACCAATCCCTTATTAACAATGGAGAGTTCATCAATAACCAAAATAAAGCTTCAAGTTGTGGAAACATGATCACATGAACTGTGTGACTATGTGTAGCCACATCAGAGGGAGTGTCAGCTACACGACACCTTGGGGGTACCCCATCCAAGTGTGTTAGGGAGAGTGTGCTCAAGCATAACAAAAACATAGTCCATCAGTTCTATTCAACCCTGCCTGATGGAAACTACACTAACTCATAAACTACAACATATTACAACCATATTAAAATGAAAGAGTACATACTCAAGGTTCACTAAGACATCCACCATCTCCATCCACAGATGGGTATGGTTTCTCCTAAGTTCCCACTTATCGAGGAACTAAACAGTTACATGCAAAAATCCAAACAATTTCTTCATAAAGCAAACATCTCAACAAGCAGTGTTCTTTCCCTTCATGAGAAATTATTAATTAAAGGTTTCTTTCCATTCCTATCAAATGTGTTAGGGTCTAGGAGGTACTTTCTCACCTTAAATACACTACACAGTTGGTTCAAATTAAACTACACTAAAAATCTACCCAAGTCATCTAACACTTTTAGCATTTCAATTCAATGATTCCAATTTAGTAAACTATACTCAAATACTAAAAGAGAGCTAGGTAGGACATCCTTATCTATATTCTTTCTATCTGCCAAGATTTGACATGCCATCTGCAAGAGGGAGGGCATCACCTAGGTGCTTTACCTCCAACCTTGGACTTAAGCAGTCCCCTGGACACCTTCCTAACTGGAAGTGGCCCTACCCTTCAATGAAGGGATTAGTCAAAAACCCTCTTAGTTCTTCCATCTGAGCTCTAGTGTTGTGCCCTACTTAACTAATATCATCTCACAACTATGGATACCCTCCAACTATGTACAAAATCTCTGACTAGCTAAGTATCTAGCTCACGACGAACTGACAAGTTCATGCAGAGACAACTGCACTCACTATGGCCATAATTATTTTGTGTTTAATGAGAGAATTCACTACTTACTTGGAGAAAATTCATATGTTCACCCACCCTACTCAACTTGGAGACTTATTTGACCTTGTGATAATTCAAACTTACTATTTGATTGTTGGATAATACTTTATACTAGTTTCATCTTATAAGGAAATGTCTTTATTTACATCATACTCTTAGACACCTGTCAATCTCGAGCATAGTTATGATCCTTGTTAAATCATAATTCATCTAGTTTTGTTATGTATTTTGGAATTTATTACACCCATGTTACATCCACATAACAACTTGGGTCATGCCAACCACCACATGTTCAATTTAGACTTACTAAGTTGATAAATGACTTGACCAGTTATACTTTATTGACTAAGAATACCCAAGTTACATTCTTGTAACTTCTTGGGACTTAGCATTTGCCACTTATTCCAGTCTTTCATATTAACCATAGGAGTAGCTTCTCTCCCATTCTGAGCATAATTAACAAATACTAATGACCCATTTTCTTTGACTAGACTCCCTTGGTCACAACTAAAAGTATTGACAAGACATTCATTGAGCTAAAGTTTGACTCAACTTGTGGTCTATGACTTTGGTTACCACTTCCTTTAGCTTCTTTTCTTGTTTATTGTGCTTTGCAACATCATTAATGGTTTCCTAATCTCCAAACCATATCTTCTCATTAGGATTGTTTTCTTTTCATAGTTTTGATTAGAGCCTCACGCTCTTTCTTGGTTTTAAAATTATTGTCATTACTAGGCAAAAACTTCTTGGTAGTCATCTTTTAACCTTTCAATTTGGCTTAAGGATATCCAAACATTAACCATTCTAAGTTGGAAGTTGTAGCTACATAGTGAGATCATAGGCCCAAAGTGTGAAACCTAGTGCTCTGATACCACGTGTAACAATCTACATCTTCTTACAAGGAGTTACCATGCATTATTCACCCAATAGTAAATAACTAAAAAAATAGATGAAAGGAGATACATTTTTTTTCTTTAAATATGGAACATGCTCAGTGTATTTGTTACCATATGGATATAAAAAACATTCAACATATAAAAATTAATAAATATTATTCTTGAACTAATGACTCCTTCCTCATAATATAATCTCAGATATCTAGTTTTTAGTTCCAATATAGAATTATTTTCAAAGAATGTGAAGAATCACTAAAAAAAATAATAACTCATCAGAGTTGTTAGCAATTTCTGACTCAAACACCCAGGTTACTTCCATGTAACTAATTGGTTCTTGTTTATTAAGGATTAACATCTATAGACCAACTGGTTCTTCTAGCATAAGGTTAATATTCATAAAAAACTTTCCCGCTAAGGTGGTCATAAATAACTAAGTTGATATAATTATTCACAGATAATGAATTCCCCTATTCATTCTTGAAACATCAAGGATCTGGGCTACTACCTTTAATTCATGCCCTATCATAACCCTTAATTTTCCATTAGACCTGTTCTTAGGATTATTAAATAGATAATGAAGGCACTATGCCATCATCTTAACATTTACATGGTCATATAGTAAATAGAGACATTACATCATACTAGCATGATAATAATATCCTTTGAGCCACATGAAGGATTACTTCCTCTTCCTCTTACTCAAGTTTAAAAACTCCAATCACAAAATTATAAGGTTGGGTTCACAAAATATTATACGAGATAATGGGGTATATGATATATAATATCATCAATAATTTGAGCAACAAAATTTCATGTTCAATACTTGAATTTCCATTAAATACTCAACATATTATGTTATTTAATCTCATTTGACTCTATAATGAAAATACCATTTCCTCCTTGTCATATCTCTAGCTTTTGAACCATATTCTATGTTGAGTTTTTATATAATAGATTATATTAAAGATTACATAAAACTATCCTTTCTTTGTTATCTTAATAAATGATAACAATAAAATTATATTATAGAACTTCTATTTCAATTTGAGCTTATTTTTATTGTCCGGGAATTTTTTTTAACTCTTTTCTTCCAAGGAATTAACAAGTTAAATTAGAGAAGAACATTCCTATGCAAGCGATGCTAATCTGCACTCTTCAACTAAATGTTGACACTAAGCTTCTAGGAAGGAAATAAATTAATAATCTCCTCTATTCTTCTAATGGATTCCCTTTCTAAGACCAAAACCTTTGTCAATATGTAAAATAGAAGGCATAATACTCCACTACTAAGCTCCTATCTAATAAGATATAAGATATCAAATAGCATATTCTTAAACAACATGAAAACTCAAAAGTTGCAAAGTAGATAGAGAAAACAACATAACCAAATTGTAAGAAACATAATCATCACATGGACCACAAAAGTATCATAACACAATATTTTTCATGAGTGGAAAACCCTCATAGGGATAAAAAGCCACTTGGTAAATTGCCTCACTGGCTTAATCAAAATTCACTGATTACAAAGCCTCACTAGCTACTATTTGTGCCTCACTGGCATAATACAACCTCACTAGCTTTTTCATGTTACTACAACCTCACTCGCATTCATGCTAGTAACTGCCTCACTAGAAAAAATAACATTTCTCATCAAATAATATTGTAAACAACAATATAGAGTATCACCTTTGTTTCATTGAATAACATTTCTTGTTTGTCTCATTTATAACTTGAGAAACAAGAACTTGAATGAATAAAAAAATACACTCTGCATTTAAAGTGCACACTCATTTCTCATTACAAATTGCTCATCAATTAATTACAACATAATAATAGTAATTGCAATTCATATACTCTAGCTATGTGATTTCAACATATTGTTCAACCAACCAAAAATCTACCCGAGAAAAATGTATATATGGTAAATCTTCTCATAATAGAAAGTATCACCGAATGATTGTAACCACCATAAATATACCTGTCATTGAAGATCAAGTCCTTTGCAAGAAACACTTCCATCTTTGCTAGGTCTAGATAAAAAACATAACAATGAACCAACAAATCTTTGAAATCTAGTTTGCAAAACCCTTCAAAAATTTTGGTACAATAAAGACAACAGTATAAGAAATATAGGTCGAGATACACACAACCATAGTTGACTGTCACAAAGCATAAAACCCCAAAAATAGTGAATGACAAGTTTTAAAGATACTTTTGTATAAACCTTGAACTTTTTAAACACAATTTAATAATGTACAGTTTCCAGGTCAAAATAAAACTTGATCTTGGGTAACAACCATGCACAATACCCCACAATATGCCAATCAAAGACCAAAAAAATTCTTCAATAACAAAGACCTCAACAATCACAACATGTTGTCAACACATTCAAAGTATGCCCTAGAAAGTCGACAAGAACAAAATGATATGAAAAAGAACCTTAGAATGCCTGAGTAATAGTATACACTAGAGATGTCAATGCAAAAACCCTTTTCAAGACATTAGGGACAACAATGTATTTGACAAAAACCTGTGCCCTAGCAGCACCAAAGACAATACATAACTCTTACAAATGCTTTAGAAACAACACTACATTTTGAGACCTCATGCCCTAGTAATGAGCAATGCATAAACCAATTCCATAGATATATGTGTGACAAAAAACCCATGTCGACATTGCATGCAATAGACACATGTGTGATTTGATGAAACAAAAAACTTTGTCGACCAATTGTAACTCAACCATTACAAATGCAATGACAATATATACCAAAAACAACAAGACCTCAACCTTTTGACTTTGAAATAGAGAGAATTTTCAACTTATGCAACCAAATGAAAGAACCATACTAGGGTTTGAATATAGAAATGAGTTACCACTTGAATGTAGCAAATGAGTTTGAAGTAACCTTGTTAAAGTTGAAACCAAACTATCCAGAAACCTTTCCCTTGCATTTCTAGCCACAATACCACTTCTAGCTACCGCCATAGCCACCATTCTCCATATCTCCTTCAAGCCCTCCCCTAGCTATGAAACAATTCTTCCCATTTTGTTACCAAAATGTCTCCCTTTTAGGGAAAAAATGATTAACAACTATTGTATCTACATTATTCATCATAGCCTTGCTTATTTTGCATTATTTTTTTTAATAAAACATCATAATGACCAATTCTTTATGTTGGTCTAAACCTCAAGTGAACCAAATGTTAAGTCAAGGTCTCATAAATTAATGTTGTCTCAATAATTTAACAATGCTAATTGACAGTCACCAAATATCAAACCAATGATGTCTCATGCCTTTCATAAATGTACCAAGGTAAAGAACCCAAACTTGATATCAATGCACACCAAGGAAACAATATCTTATACCCTGTATGGAAAAACCAACCACCAAGAAATCTGTTACCACAGTAAACATTGAATCATTGTTATATCAGAATATAAAAGCCATAGACAAAGCACTACCAAAATGAGTCATGATGACTGCCATAATATAGTAAACTGTCAAAACATATATGCCCACCATGAATATCACTGCCATATCAGAAAAAAGATGGAATATTCACTATATATCTAACTCAATCATAGTCTCAAATTCACATTGCATTACAATATTTCATCTAATCATTCAACTTGTCAATCATTTTAACTTCATAAATTCACATTGCATTCAAGTTAAAGTGAATAGTTAATAGTAATTCAGGGATGGGATGTAACATGTTGATTGAAATTTTTCTATCCACTCAAACTTTTTCCCTTTCCCTTGCAAAGAAGTGATGGGAAAATTTATTCTCAAAAAGTTTGCAATGAAATTATGATAGTAACCAACCAGACCCATGAAACTTATAACTTCTGACACATTCTTAAGCACTAGCCACTCAAGCACTACTTTTATCTTTGTTGGATCAACTGCTATCCCATCAGCTAAAATTACATGACCCAAATATTGTACCTCTATTTAAAAGAAGGTACACTTTGAGAGTCTACCATACAACTTATGCTCTCTAAAATGTTGGAGTACAGTCTCTAGATGCTTGTGATGTTCTTCATTCTTGGAGTAGATTAAGATTTCATCCAAGAAGACCAACACAAACCTATCTAAGCAACCCCTAAATACATTATTCATTAGGTTCATGAATTCTGATAATGCATTGATGAGTCCAAAAGGTAGGACTATGAACTTGTAATGATTGTATCTAGTCCTGAAAGCTATCTTGAAAATGTCTTTGTCCTTGATTCTTAGTTGATGATAAATAGAATGTAGATCAATCTTTGAAAACAATTATGCTCCCACATCTAATCAAAGAGATCATCGATACATGGCAACATGTACTTATTCTTTACCATTTCTTTGTTAAGAAATTGATAGTCAATACACAAGCACATTGTACCATCCTTCTTCACGAAGATAATTGTCACTCCCCAAGGTGAAACGCTGGGTCTTATTAGTCTTTTAGACACTGATTCTTTTAATTGTGCCTTTAACTCCATTAATTTTGTTGTGGTCATCCTATATGGTACTTTCAATAAAGGCTCTGACATAGGGACTATGTCAATGGACAAATCAAACACTCTCTTGGGAGGAAATCTAGGTAGTTCATTTGGAAATACATCCACAAATTTTTGTAGGACAAGATATTTCTCCATATCCATTTTACCTATTTCCACCACCTCTCCTTGTTTGATTTTTTGGAGATCTTGAGGTTCATAATACATAGGATCATTTTGAATAATGACTTCCTTGTATTCCTCAAGTTTTTCCATTTTTATTGTGAAGAGTTGAAAACCTTTCTTTTTCACCATATTCATTTGCACAACTAAAATTTGTTGTAGTTTAACTTCCCTAGGCATTCCTTGCAATGATACTTGGTTACCTAGATCATCTAAAAAATTTATGGTTTTAGCATGACAATCAAATTTGGCCCTATGATTCGATAACCTATTCATTCCTAAGATGACATCATAAGAACCTAAGGGGGCTACACACAAATTCACCTCTATAGAGAAACTTGGAAGTTCAACCCTTGCTTCAAATAAACATTGACTTACTTCATCTCTTGTCTGGTTTGCATATTCAACAACCCATTATTTTTCCATAAAACTAGCCTTTCTAGGCATTTGACTTTCTATTTTAGGAGAAATAAAATTTTCTATGGCACCAATATCTATTAAAATTGAGATAGGAGTTCCAGGCAAAGTACTTGATACTTCTACCAGAGTAATATGGTACTCTACTTGCCGATTGTCTACTACAACATGTATCTTTTTTTGGAATGCAACTTGTTGCAGAGGAAGAGGGTTACCACATGGTTGTGATCACGTCATCCTATTAGGGCACTGATTAGCAAAGTGATCTCCCCCACATGTAAAACATCCTTTCGCTAGTCCCCTCTTTTTTGCAAGTCTTTCAAAGTTACTAACATTTCCACCAGCATTGTTAAAGTTGTTGCTATAGTTATTGCTGCTTCCTCTTTGGTCCCTTCTTGGTTCATTCCAATTTTGTTGGGGTCCCTTGTTCCCTTGCTTCTAAATTTTTTTCCCTTCATTAGGCCTCCTTGAATTTTGATTATCATGCACAAAATTTAACTTCTTTCAATTCCTTTCTCAGTAATTTGAAATAGACATAAGCTTTTGTTCCTACTTAATAGCGTGTTCATATGCCAAGTCCATGGTTGTAGGAATGTGCAAATCTACTTCACCAACTATTTGGGAATTGAGACCCATAATAAAATTCCTTATTAGGAATCACTCATCCTTTTGGTACATGTGTATGTACCTCAAGAGGAGAGTGAACTTTTCCCAATATTCATTCATTGTAGAATTTCCTTGCTTTAGATTCTAGAAATCAATGAGCTTTTGATCATAGAAGAGTTGTGGTAACCACTGTTTCTAGAAAATCTCTACAAATTCACCCCATGTTAGCCTCAAGGAGCTAACCCCTAGCTCCATTTTCTTATTCATTCACTAGTTGGATGCTTCACCAACCAACTAAAAAGCTCCCCATATAGCTTTAGTGAATTCAAAGTAATTTTTAATCTCAAATTACTTTTCCATATCCATAAGCCATGATTTAGCTACATCCCTAGTAGTACTACCTTCAAAATTTGGAGGCATGATCTTCCTCATGTCACTAGATAGCTCATTGTCCAATTGTTTCCTTTTAGTTCCACCTGACCTTGAATGTGACTCGTCATCCTCATGTTCACTAGAATGAGTGTGATCTCAAGAGTTCTCCCCTTATTCTTCATTGATAGGAACTTCCTCATCATTATTTAGAACTTCTTGTTCCTCCCTTTCTTTCCCCCTTACCTCCTGTTCAAGGTTTCCTATCCTTGTTCTTGTTTCATCCATTATAGACAAGATGTGGTCCAACTTAGCTTCAACATTTTTAGTACCTTGACCTACTTCTTGACTTCCCCCAATGTGAGTTCAGGTCCTAACCATTTTTCCCAAGAATATTTATACTTGGAGGTTTCATTTAACTAGATCTAAGAAAGTTACTTAACATTCTAAAAGCATTTAAAAGAAACATTCATTTAAGGAATTCCATAAAGAACTTACACACAAGTTTTTCTAAAAGGATTTTTTTTCATTAAGATTGAAAAAGATTTCAATATCCTTGAGTTTACATAGAATGACTATTCAGATAGTCTAAGGGAGAGTATCCCTCAAAATCACTTTCTGATACATAGCTACATGGGGTATACCCCTCAAATTTTTTCTCATATACTTTACCAAAAGGAAAATATCCCTTAGACCTATCCTTAGATACATAATTTTTGGGAACATACTTCTATGATTCACAACTTGAGGCTATTACAATAATTTTTTCCATAGGTATATAATACAAGGGTCCCTAAATGTCATTGCTAGACAATCACTACATTCTGAGGGCATATCCCTAAAAAGTGATAAAGAGTCTGACTTGGCTAGTGAGACATAAGGTAAAAGGTTGAAGTTGGAAACCTCTCTCATTCTTCTTTTCTCTTGATTGATTCATGAAATGGAATGATTGAAAGTATCAATATCGCTTAACTAGATGATGTTGTCATGATTGGTTCCCTCAATGGTTCGAACAAGGACTTCTTTTTCCTTCTTGTCCTGTAGGTAGCACTCATTTTTTATCACTGATTTTCTTGCAATCATCTTGAGATGCACCATCCCGAAACAATAATTTTCAAACATTAGACTCATATAATGTTGGATTGGAAACATAGCGAGAACATAGGTTCTAGAGTTGAACCTAGTAGCTTTGATACCATGTGTATCATGCACATTTTTATATCTAGTAATTTTTACTATGTTTTACCCACAAGTGAATAGTTTATGCATCTAACCCTTAAGAGAAATACAAATTTTCTTTTTCTTTGAATAATAAATGCACATTTGAAACACATTTCAAACTTACCCATTGCATACAAAATAATTCCTTTCATTAATAGAAGTATTGATGATACATAATCTCAATATGACATTCCACATTTACAATTTCCATATAGATGTATACAAGTTTACTTATATAGCTTCAATAAGCTTACAAAATATAGAAAGTACAAATGGTCTAGACTATCCTCCTAAAATATTGACTACCAACTATGTGAGGAGAAGCATCACTCAAGCACTTTTCTGCCAACCATGGACTTATTGTGGTCCCTTGCACATCTACCAAACTAGTAAGATGGCCCTACCCTTCGACAAACAGATTGGTTT
>VDFB02275155.1:48233-77874 GCA_007258455.2 Sequoia sempervirens
CATACCTTGTAAGAAGACTAGTGATGTAGTACATGTTGCAAACATATTTTTCAAGGAGATTGTGAGATTACATGGACTACCAAAGAGCATAGTATCAAATAGGGACACTAAGTTCATTGGATATTTTTGGAAGACTTTTTGGAAGGAGATGAAGATAGACTTGAAGTATAGTTCAAAATTTCACCCACAGACAGATGGACAGACAAAAGTGGTAAACAGGAGTTTAGGGAACTTGTTGAGGTGTTTGACTGAAGGTAAAGCTAGAAATTGGGATTTAATACCTACCACAAGAAAAAATGCATACAATAATTTAGTAAACCGGAGCATAGGGAAGATACCATTTGAAATTGTAATAGGACAACAACCTAGAGGAGTAGCAGAATTAAGGGATATTAGTATGGAGAATAAAAGGAGTGTGGAGGTAGAATAATTTATAGGATTCATGGAAATAATGCATATTCAAGTTAAGGAGCATCTGAACAAGATGAACAATACCTACAACGAGAGAGTAAACAAGAAAATATGACATAAGGATTTTGCGGTAGGAGAGGAAGTAATGGTATATTTGAGAAAAGAAAGATTTTCAGTTGGGACATATAATAAGTTGAAGATGAAGAAGTTTGGACCTTGAAAGATCTCCAGGAAGTTTGATTTTAGAATGCATATGAAGTGGAACTATCATAGGAATTTGGCATATCACCTATATTCAACATTGCAGACTTATATCAGTATCATGGAGAGTCACTAGAGGACAAGGAAGTTGCTTTGCTAGACTAGATAGCACATCATCTGGAGAAAATTGAGGAAATTTTAGACAAAAAAGTTGGATGAAGTACCAAATGAAGGCAATACAAAGAGTATCTAGTCAAATGGAAGGGCAGACCAGAGGAGGATTCATCATGGATTTCTCAAGCTAAGGTGGAACACATTGGTTTGCCTCTAGCCCCAAGAAAGTGACAAGCTCAATTTTCTTCAACCTTGGGTGTTTGATGTAGGAGCATCCCAAGTTTCAGACAATCTTGCATCAACCAAAAATATCTGCATACATGTCTTACTTGTATTTTAGTAGCTAGCTGTCAGGACCCAATCTCAATATTTCATACCGTATTGTAACATAAGAGCTCACAGAGTAGGATATATTATCTTCATTGTAATATCTACATCATATCTAGAATTCAAGTGTTTTGGAGATTCCAGTACAAGGTTATCGCTAACAAACTATCAACTGTATTTTGACAAAGAGCATTCACTAACCAGTTTTGGATTTTCAAGTGTGCGGACCTATTCTATGACTTGTGGAGCTTAGGAGACCATTTCATAAGGATACGCATTCATTGAGGAACCTTCCTTTCCAATCCGCATCATATTTTGGGGAATCTCATGTTTTGGCCGACCTTCACACATTTTATCTACTTCGGGGTTTGAGACCTCTTGCGGCCAATGTAGACCTTTTTTGGAGTTGGGAATTGATATATATAGGCATCATGTAGTTGCATTAGGAGGAATAAACAATCAAGTAGGGAGAAAGATCTAGGGTTTTAAGGGCTTCGATCCACATTGTAATTCTAAGATTTAATACCATATCATTTTATAATTCTGTAAGCCTGAAGGTAGGGCATGTTGCCAGTGAATAATTGATTATCATCTATATTTCCACATGCGATTGTGTTCTTGTTCATTGTGTTTCCATTGTGCTTACTCTTGCTGTAAGGTTGGACAATCCTATTCCTAGACCCTCCATCCTTGACTGCACTAGAGCACCTCTATTTATACTAAATTGTGAGCAACCAAAGGTTACAAACAAGTTAATATTTTTGTCACCTTTCTATCCTCATGCAATGAATCATCAAACTAACTTACAAGTTTGCAACACATAATAGTCCTCACCATTCAAATGGCTAAGTCAACTTTTTTCAAGGGACATCAAGACTTTTACTAAGTCAAATGAAAAGCAAGCTCACTAACAAGTTTCCTAAATTGAATTCCTTTACATATTTATACCAAGTTTACTTTTGACTAAGTTTCAAGGCTAAGATATTGTATTATCAGACTTATACATAGTATACAGACTTATTATGCATTCCATTCATTTCTATGTTGGTGCCAAATTCATAAGTTGGTGCCTTTGAGAATAGCGAGGTTTGACTACTTTTACATTTGTTTAAAACTTCATTTACTTTCTATTGCAATGTTTACACAACAAAATTTTAAACCATGTGTGCCTCTCTATCTTTGTTGACTTGGTTGTTGGTTTGCTTTATGCATAGGTTTCTACTTGCAATGCACTTACAAGGCAACACCTTATGCACCCATGCTTTCTTTAAAGTGCTTTACAAATATAAGCTACAACACTATGTATTATACTCTATCAATATCACAAATGATTATAAATTATAAATTATATATATAATATATCTGTATATATATTCCATTTGTAATATATACACATAAATATTAATATATATACTCATTTCACAAAGTTAACAAATAAATTAATTTCTGATGAATAGACATATATTACATATTAAATAACACTACGTATAGTATATATATACACACAATTATATATCAATATATATATATATATTATAAACATAATATTATTTTAATATCTTTACAAAAACACTTGTACTCTCATATCCATCTATCAACATATATACACAAAGTGTGTAAATATATGTCATCTTAGTCCAATTGATATTCCCATGCATATGGTTAATCCGTCCATGAGCATGCATAGGTATGTCTACCTATGTATACTCATCTACATTCACTCACATGTATGAGTTTATCATAGACACGTACATATATACATATATACACATTTTATGCATATATCTCATTGACATAACAATAAACACTCAAGGAAGGAATTTCACTTGATATCAAGACTTAATCACATTCCTCAATCCAAAAATTCATAAACAAGATCAACATAACATTCACATCTAAACCAAAGATTACTTACCTTTTCCCAAAATTGACTTGACTCAACATAGACAAACTAGGGTACATGAGTGTGTGAATGCTTAGTTAGGCTCATTAAGGGTTACCAAACCAAGTTCTTCTCCTGATTGATACTTCCTCTCTCTTCTGGAGGTTGGAACCTATTCCTACACTCAACTTAGAACATCATAACAATAGTTAGTCGATCACAATACAATCATATTCAACACAGATACTTCATAGTCAGAATCATTATAAAATATCAAATTGCATCAATCAATCATTCATTCATCATATTCCCATTCAAGATTCATTAAACACATTCATATGAATATTCATAAAACACATTCATATATTCAAGTAATTTCACCAATCAAGGTAATAGTAAATAGGTAATAACACACAAGGTGTAACAAAAATTTTATATTCTTGTGATTAGATATGTTGAAATCTTGCTTATCCATGAAGGACTCTTGGCTTTTTTGGTTGAGGTGTTAGTTCATGACTTGTAAATTTTCATGGGTAATGCTTGGTTGAGAGGATCTTTGTTGTTGTGCCATGGTAGACTCTTAATTGCACATTGGAGAATTGAAATGATATAAGAACTTTTAGGATTAGGATGTATTCATTAGAGCATATGCTTTTTTGAGGATATGTTAGACCATGATGTCAGGATTTGTTCCTATATTCTAAAAACATGCAATTGGAGATTTGATAGTGATCTAGATAGTTATCTTAGTATTGAGTACATTGTTCATTTTTTGGGGAGCTTCATGAGAGTGTGGTGTTGTATTTGTAACTTAGCATGAATTGATCGATGACAGGTTCCCATGGATACTTGGGTGAAGCTAGAGTCCTTTGTTTATATGATTACTCTTTGGATATTTCACCAAGAAGTCCAAGAATCCTTCACCTAGATATGGACATGAGTTCATGATGTACGTATAGAGGATTTTTTTTCTTGGAGAGAGTCATTGTGGCTTGGCATATTATGAAGGAGAAATATCATTCCCCACTCTTGGTCTACTCGGAGGATAATCATCTAAGAGGAATTTCCCATCTTGTTTGAGAGGAACTATGTTTTATGCTTTTTCTTCTCATGGACGTATATCTTGAGCTATTATTTCCTAGTTCTAGAGGGTTCATTTGAGGAGTGTTTGGAATGTTTATCTCCTTATCCATGTGAGTTTGATTTATCATGTCATTCATGAGGATTTTACGAGATATTAGTTTTATTCCTGGTTTTTGTTGTACACTTTTTCACACATGCCCCACTGAGGCTGGGACCCTCTTTTCCCACTTTGCTTTCGTCGTTTTGGTCTTTTGATCATGCTTTTCCCTTGCACTCAGCATTCCATCTGCATTTTGATGCATTTGTAACCTTTGGTTATTGGCCTTGCTCTCATGAATGTTTCCCCCTCTTGAAATTTTGAGCACAGGAGAATTGCTTAAGTACTAGACAAAATTTGATTAATCTGAGGTACCTCGAATTAGCCGAACCTTAATCTGGTTGACTAATTTGAGCTACCTCAGATTGGCTGAAATCCAAGCTTGGGTCGTTTTGCCAATTTTTGAGCCATACCTTTTGGGCATTAAATGTGCACCTTAATGACTTACTTTGAGAAATAAAAAGCTAATTAGTTGGCCATTTCACCATTTTGCATGTCATCGGTGCTTAATTGAGAGAAATCTACCTCCATTGTGCCCTCGAATCATGCCATTGCTTTGGGTTTGCATTCTCCCCAAGTTCATTTTAGGGTTTTTGGAGGTCATGTGTCAGCATACCTTTGTCCTCTCTCCATCAGTATTCTTGCAAGGTATGTGATAATTTTTGAGTGGTGTCAATTCATTTTGAGCTCTATTGGTTTGTTTTTTGCAACTCGTCATTTGTTGGAGCTTCGGATTTTGAATTCTGATATCTTTTCTTTTTGCCTTCTTATTTTTTGTGGGCTCATTCTTTGGATTTTGGAAAGGGGTTCTTGTCTGATGAATGAAGTTTGTTTGAGACCCTCTAAATCATTCTTTACACTTTTGTCTTTCCTTGAGTGAGGAATCTTGGAATTTGATCTCTAGAAAAATAGGGTTTTCTTTTGTAGCACATCATTTGAAATGCGAATGTGGATCATTTCTTATTGTTGAATTCATGTGTAGGGCTCCATTTGAATGCACCAACCGAGTGAACCAGTCAATTCATCTTGAGTCATTCTCGTTACATCTCTTGTCTATGATTGGTATAATGGGGCTGAAGTGATTTTCACTTTTTGTAATGGATTAAAAACCCTAGTTTTGGCTTGTGAGAATTTGTTAGTGATGAATAGCAAATTGAAACTCTAGCTTTGTTTTCTCAAATTCGAAGCAAATGTTGCATTGTTGATTAAAATGTCACCTAGAATTGGCAAAGAATTTGATTCAAAATTGACACATCAAGTATTTGAACTTCATGCCTTAGTCAATTTTCAACTTAATAAAAGTTCATCTAGTCCAAGGTACCTTGGATTAGCCGAACTTCACCTATTTTGATCCAAAATCTCAACTTCACCTTATCGGGCTTGAGTCTCATCTTGAATGATGATTTTACAACACATGATTGACTCCAGTGGTGATAATGACAATTGATTGATGCATGATTTCATTCCCCTCAAAGATCCTAAGTCAAAAAGGCGTTGATTTGAAATTTTTTGGTTAATCTAAGCTAGCTCAGATTAACCAAACCTTAATTAGACCGACAAATCTGAGCTAGCTCAAATTAACTGACCCTCTCCTCATATTGCTTATAATGCCTCATGATTTGGGTCACTTTGCCTCATCTAGATTTGAGTGATTGTTTGATGGTTTATCTTGCATGCTTGGTATAGTTTAATGATGAAATCATTTAGATGAAGTCAGTTATCATGCATTTATGTTGGACTTCATCACTTCGATAGAATGGCATTATGGATGTGTGAGTTTGTGCTTCAAAGGTGAATTCATTGCATGCAAGCTTGTATGTTCAATCATTTTCTTTCCATTTGGTGGTGAAGTAGGTTGATATTCTCATGTTAGCATCTTAGTATTCTCTTATCAGTATCATTTGGTTTGCATTGATCAAATTTTCATTATAGGAAGAGCTTGTATTGATGGATTATGTTATTATGTACATCTTGGGGATTATTGCTTTTCCTCTAATAGATGCGGGATGAAGTGAGTCCTGAGAAGAAGACGAAAGCTGCTCCAGTACATGAAGAAGTCAAAAAGAGGCAAGAAAGGATGAAATATGATTTCAATGGCATCTGGCCTGAATCTAACTTTTCCTCGACTTGGGCCAAGATTGGAGACACCAATATTGGACATGTGGACTATGATGACTTTCATAAAAGAATGTATGGTGATTCACCCACTCAGCTGGCTCAAGTTCTCACTCACACTAGTTTGGAATAGGAAGTAGGATTTCCTCCAACACAGTTATGTCCAGAGCTGGTTCTGAAATGTGCAAATCATTATGATTCCAAAAAAAGGATCATAATTGGATCCCAAGGGAGAGTCATGGCTAATCTCACAAAGGAATCTATTGCAAAAGTCTTCCATATTGCTTCACACCACCACTTGATTGAAGAGATAAACATAGG
This sequence comes from Sequoia sempervirens, assembly GCA_007258455.2. NCBI lineage: Eukaryota > Viridiplantae > Streptophyta > Pinopsida > Cupressales > Cupressaceae > Sequoia > Sequoia sempervirens. Next base: position 54,785 of record VDFB02275155.1, read on the forward strand.
TGAAGTAATCAAGTTTTATGATGAAAATCCTAACAAGGATTTGGAGATCATGAACAATTATTGGATTCTAAAGCTGAAGCCTCATTATTCCAAGCTTCCCAAGAAATTGCACTGTAGTGATTTCAAGATGGAGTACCATGACAAGATAACCCTCCTAGGAAGAATAATGGGGTTGGAGCATGCTCACTGCTTCCATTCTTTGATGTTCTTTCCCATCACATGAATTATGGCCAATAAGCATTACCATTGGGCGAGAATCATAATCAACAACTTGGATGCTCAACTGAGAAGTGTGCTAGAAACAAATACTTTTACCATGACATCCTATCTTGTATACATGTTGGCACATAAGACCAAGTACATGGGTTTGAGCTGCAAGGGAGTATTGGGAAAGGACAAAATCTAGGATGTATATCCTCAACTACAATACAAAACTTCCAATTATAGAAGGGCTAATGATGATTTCTTCATGTTCATTCCAAGGTTGTTGCAAAATGCCCTCAATGTCAGCATAACCGCAGATGCTACGATCTTGATCAAACAATATGAGTAGTGGTTCATACAATTTTTGAAGTTTTCATACATATGAGTACAAGGATCCCCTGTTGTCCCACTCAGACTATTGAGGTACCCAACCAACAAGCTTATAATGCTAGAATTGACAAGGAAGATGGTGCCCTTTGAAGCTATTCTACAGTTGGAGCTGAAAAAGAAAGGACTAGGAGCTGAATTTACATTGATGATTGGGACCTTGGAATCATGTCCTTCCATCCAAAGTGCCCAACATTTTGAGAAGGAAATGGCACAATTTGAGCTTTACTCCCACACAAATAGAGATCATTTTGAACCATATGGTAGAGTCATGAAGTTGGATAATATGAAATTTTGACACATGGATCATATTGAGGACTACTGGGCAAACTATAGGGATGACTTTGAGGTTATTAGAAGAGGGTTCTCTCGGATGCCTCTCAAAATGATAAGACTGTACAGGATAGTGGAAGTCCCTAATTAGGTGTAAGATGAGGAAGTGAACCTGATATAGCAACATGATTATGAACCTTACATAAACAAGCCTTTGCCATAGATAAACTAGTCCGAGGAGGAAGCAACGCATCTTGACTGAATAACTGAGCCAGTCAAGGAATATTCAAGGCAATGGGTGAGAAAAAAGCTGCAAGAACTAGAGGCTGATGGCATCAAATTCGCATATGACTTGATGGGAGACATGGAGTCCCATTCTGAAGAAGAGGCTAATGGTGGAAAGGATGATGTCTCTAAGTGCCAAGGCAATGAAGAGCCCGAAGGAAAATAACCAATGACAATGAAGAGGAGAACTAGAAGCCAGGCACAAGTGAAACAAGGAGAGAAACCATCTCCCATGGCCGAGAAGACTCCGCAAGTAAGTGCTATTGCTACAAAAGGTGAAACATCTCAACCAATGAGGAAAAGGAGATTGATTATAGAAAGACAAAAGGTAGAAAAGGCTAAAGGAGTGATCTAGAAACTGATGCTCCTTCTTCAATTGTGGTTGTGAATATAGAAATCCCTAGGGAGAAACCCCAAGTATATGTGAGAAAGAGCCCTCCCAAGCATAAAACATCCTAGGAAGAGGAAGTAGAGGAAAAGGTACAAGATGAGGAGGTGCCTGCTACTTCCAATTTAGAGGAAGAGGTGAATATGGGGATTGATTCTCCTCCTCAAAATGTACAAAACTCAGAGGAAGTTGTTTGAGAAGGGGAGAATATATCCAATAATCCTAAGCATTAGGAGTCAGATGATGATGATGTCTCTACCCCTACCAATGAAGAATGGAAACAAATGTTGCAAGAGCTGGGCAAGTCTAACTTTGGTACACACGATAGGAATGTTGGATCCTGGATAATTATGAAGAATCAATCCAAATATTTAGAAAAGGATTCTACTAATGAAAAGGAGAATCAACCTAAAATTGGGGAGATGAATGATAGCCCACAACATAATAAAGGTGAACAAGAAGGCCTTCTATGGAAATCAATGTGGAACAACCAACAATTCCAGATTGGCTTGAGAAAAGGACAAGTAAAAGACCTATAATTGTGCAGGAAGAAACTCCAAGTTGGGATGCCTTGCTAGAACAATGGGGCCAACCCAAGCAAAGGAAGAAATCCAAAACCATTTCAAATATTGCACGAGATGAATTCAACAAAAAATTTGTTCATGTAGTAGTTCCTCCAGCTGACAAGTTCAAGGATGAGGTCCAACCGTTTGACTACAAAGTACAAACTATCAATTTGGGGCCAACTGCAAAGAGTAGGAAAAGGAGGAATTCAAAGAATCTTCTCAAGCAATTTTGAGAAGGTTGGATAGTGAAACAATAGAAAAGGAAAATTTCAAAAGGAAATTGAATGACGTCTATAGATATGTTTAGCATTTAATGAAACCATTGTAGGCTATAAGTGGTGAGAATGTAATTCCAGAAGGATTATTTCCCAAAGAAGCGGTTTTTGAAATTGAGACACCGAAGAACTTTGTTCATCATACCTAAGAATGGCTTCAAGATGTCAGTAAGAGGGGAGATGAGGTGATTGAACAAATTCTCAAAGTTCATACTAATACTTCTGACTTCCTTTAGCATATTTCACAGTTTACTACAGATTATAAGAATGTTGATGAGTCAATCGCCAATGAGAAGGAAAGTTTTGCAAATACCCAAGGATGATTTGGCACAGTTAGATATATCTCCTCGAGATACATTCGATAAAGTGAAGGGATGGCTGGAAACCTAGAGTTATAGAAAGGAACTTCTATATAAAGTTCTAAAGAAAATTGCAAAGATACAAGGAAAGGTGAAAGAAATACAAGATGGTTGTATTACGTTTCTAGAAATAGTGATGGGAAGGAAGAAGTTTGGACAGAAGAATATGAATGCAACTACATTACAGGCATGGTGGCATGAAGTTTATGCTCCTTTAGAGAATGCACCAATAGAAAAGGACCACCTGGAGGATGCTGCCATATACATTTCCAAGGTTGGATAAATACCAGGAATTATAGGTTGAATGGAATAAAGTAATGACAAAATATTTAGATGAATTCAAGGGATACAAAGCCAGAATTAGACTCATTCCAATTCTAGACTCAACAGACATGAGAAAAATTCTTGAAACAGTTAAAGAATTGGTTAAAAAATTAGATGCTAAGAGGGAAGAAGTCGGCCAAGTTGCTGCCACGTAGGGTTCCCATCAGGCATGTAGAAGGTAGTGGATTTCAGTTGCGAACCAGGAATAGGGCACATTTGAGGAGTTTTAAGGTCGCCTAGGCCCCATTGATGGATTTGGAATACAGTTTTGACTTTATTTAAAACTTTTGGTGCCAATCTTGCATTGGTGGCTAAATATAGTAAACTTGAATACATGCACGACTGGGCTCTGTGGGCCATTTTTTTACTCACCCTAGGGAAATATTATCTATAAATTGAGGCTTTTGCTTCATTTTTTTGGGTTAGACATTGTTAGATATTTTTAGAAGAGTTGAGAGTTATTGTAATAGCTGTAATTGAGCTAGGAGTTAGAATTTCTAAGAGCAAAGTGCTAGAACATTGATAATACAGAATTGTTGCAGATTTGGTGAAGTAATATAAGAAAACACATTGTCTTGTGGTGATATTTCTTGTTTTTCTTTATACCTCATGGTTCTAGTTATCTTATATTTTTAAATTGCTCATAAGTTATTAGTTGCATGCTATATTTTGAAGTTGAATGTGATGCAATAATGTTTATGATTTAATATTTGAGGTGTTTGAGCAATCCAAGGTCCATACTTTTAGCAATTTGTTGATTGTAAGTTGTTGTGTAAAGTTAGCCCAGGCCTGAATATCACATGCTAAGTTCGGTTGTGAGGGTTTATTCATTTTTTATCATTAAGATTGATTTGTGTGAACACTCATGATTTGAAAATCTTTGTATTCCTTAGAAGATTGCACTATTTTTGTGATACTGCAGGATTTCATCTTGGTTTAGTAGGATTTAGTTTCAAAAGGATTGGTCCACTTCAATTGTTAGTCATTTGCATTGTTGGTCTTTAGATTAGCGTGTTTCTCTTGCAATCTCTCTTGCCCCCCTTTATCCCTTTTGTTGTTTTCTTTAAATCTAGGTTAATTTTAGGAATCAAAGCATCAATATATTATCACATTTGTTGATTTTGAAACCTTCAGTCATTGCTACATAAGTCCCATCGTGATTACCAACATTTTCACATTATCACTAAGTTTTTTTTGCATTTGTCAAGACCTGACATTAGAGACGTTGGGGTTATCTCTTGAGGCTTGCTGATAGAGATTTACCTTTCAAGAGAGATAAAGTACTTGTATTCTATTTGAGTTGTTGTGCAGAAAACGCCATCAACAGTTTTGAGAATGGATTTGATTTTGATCTTCCTTTGTTTTAGAGAGTCTTATATCCATTTTTTTTATGCAATACATATACTTTATTTGATCTATAATATTGAATAGTTAGGTGTTATTAAGGATTTTTAGTTGGGGTTGTGAAGGAGGTCTTACTTGACACAACTTAAAAAATTTATGTGTTGGTATAAGGACACGTTATATGATATTATTGATGTTTTTTCTCCCTTTTTATGGATTATTGGAGGTTAATGTTCACATGGTTTAGGGTGGTCAACTTGGGAGAGTTATGGTGAGTTGTTGTGAGAGAGTATGCATCAATTTTTGTTTTATGTGTGGAATATTGTGACTATTCTTTTTCACTACATGGTTTGATTATGGGTTACACCTTGGTATGAGTGTTGATTGGTAGAATTGGTATGCCTTGATTTATTTTTAGATTTGACATTACCTAGGTAGTGGGAGTTCTTGGATGTGTATGTTCTTCATTGAAAACTTTTATGCATGGATCTTATGATTATATTTTATGGGTTGAATATGTTGTTAGCATGATTTATACTAATATTTTATACCTTTATAGGTAGGGATGATTTGAATGATTAAAATTTGTTGTGGTTGATATTTCCATTCATGCGATTTTTTCTATTTGAAAATAACTTGGAGCCTTTATTATCACTTGGATTTGGGTCATTTTCTTATTTGGATTGGTGCATCTGTATCTTGGCTTGTTCCTTGTCTTTCATAGATAACATGTTGGAGGATGAGAAGAGATCTTTCTTGAGATGGTGGACATCTTGGATGTTATTGCAAGTGTCTTGATGGAGAATGAGAACATGCTAAAGATTTATGTGATTTCATGGATGGCTATGATGATTTATTTTATCAATTGACCCTTATGTAATGTATATAATGTTGGTTCCTCCAACTAATTATCTGATTTTATCTAAAGATAAGCCACTTCTTATGATCAAGAATACATGTCAGTGGTCAATGAACAAGAATTTGAACATCCTTCTAAACTTTAGTTCTATAAAGCCAAGGTGGGTTTCCCTTTATACAAAAATTGATGTGTCACCTTAAGAAATCCATTTACCATAATATCTCCTTATAGATCAGTCTTGAATAGTTCTAAAAATTTCATAAATTTCATCAAATTTTAATTTAGAAATATCCCCATGACCTATAAGATTCAAAGAACCAATACATTCATCATGAATTACTTTTATAAAAATTATTTTAATAGCATTATCTAACAAGAATGATTATCATGTTCTTTAAAGATCGAATACAAATAATTCAAGAAAATATTATAATGTTTCTTCTTCTCGTTGTGTCATCCAAAAAATCTCATCCCAAACTTATTTTGTCTTGCAATAGTCTTGATATTTTAAAAAAAATGTATTCTTTCATATAATCCCATGTGCAAATAGAGTGTCTTTCAAGGCCCATGAACCACCATAAAGCAACATCTTTTAATGTAGTTAGAAACAATTTAAGCTTTTGAAAATCACTTTGGTAATCATAGATGCAACACAATAGATGCAACATAACACATCAAATTCAAATAAGAGCATGTCAAGTTCAACATAAAGACCTCAAAAAATTGGTAAATCTAAATGGGGTATATTTTTCATTGGGGGCTTCCTCCTTCAGATTGGTCAATAGTAAATTTGAATGGTTTGAGATCATTGTTGGCCAAGGCTTGGTCATCATTATTATATTTTCATCAGTCATAGTTTCAAATTCCCTAGATGTCAAATAAGATGAAGGTTGTTTATTTTTTATTCTCTTGGATTCTACCACTTTGTAATTCATATGATTCTTCAAATTATTTTACAAAATTAGGGGTGACAATATTAAAAGACTTCTTACAAGCTACAATTGAAGATTCAAGTATTTTTTAGTTTTTTTAATGGGATACAAGTGGTTATTCAAAATTGTATTATGTTTGTTCACTTGTTGATTCTATAATGGTTGAATCAATCACACTTTTTTTCTAAATCATGTTCAATTAACTTATTTTTCATTTTTTTATTCAAATATTAGGGATTTCCTTCTTGTATGCAGTTCTCTTGGTTTATTGAGCTACTCACATTTAAAAAAAAAAACTACCTTTTTAACCAATAATTTGATGTATGCATCTATATGATTTAATACAATGCAAATCAAGGGGAGCTTCCTAGGAAAGGTTGACAATTGTGTGTGGAATTTCTCCTTGACACATTGGTCCTGACTCAACTCAATTTTCTATCAATTCTTTAACACAATTCCCTAACAATGATACCAAAATGTTGGGACAAAACTAAAGGTAGTATATTTATTTATAAGTTGGTTCTCAAGTCCTAGTTTCAACTTGATCTTATGTCAATCGGGGATGTAAAATTGTGAAAGACATAACAAATATATGCTCAAGGGCTATAGGTAATAAGTTGATTGAAATGAAATGCAATTAAAATTAATAGATAGGTTGCAACATCTAAGATTTTAAGTAATGGTTTTTTTAAAATCTACTAAAGAAACATAATAATCTACTACAAGGAAAGAATATCTTCTATATGAATAGAACAATTTACTACATAAATATAAATTATTATGATATAGAAAATAAGATTATAATTTATTCAAAATAAATACACATAAATACATAATTAAAAATATATTGCCAAAGTCTATCTAGATGATAATTATCTTAAAACATCAACACAAATCACACATGAAAAATTGATTCTTATCTCATCTCACAATTCACACTTTTATAATGATTTCAAAATGATTAACCACAACATGATATAAGAAATGATTTAAAGAAAACCATAGATAAAATATTATGAAAAAACATAAAAAAAAGAAAGGCATAAATCAAGAAATGGTCCCATTTTTTTTAACAACCTTTCATTTCCCACTTATATAAACATATTACATCAATTGTTCTTTTAGTCTAGAAAAATTTCTTTGGAGTTTAAGTTAGTTTTTTATTGATTAATATGAGAGTGAGTTGAAAAAAAAAAAATCATTATTGGTATGTAATGGGCATGTTGATAATATAAATATTTGTTGAGTTTATCTTTTTCATTATATAGTGAGGCAATGTATGAGGTCAAAATGTAGGATCATTAAGAAAGTGATATTTTATGTGCAAAATATCAATTAAGAGGTCTTAAAGGTGAATTATTAGATCCTTAAGAAAATGATTATCTCTTACAAATCTACCTCCTATGGACACATGACATCTTTAGATTGTTGGCATGAAACTATTAATCCATCGGGTGTTCCTAAGAGTGGGCCCTCCTATTTGTCTATTAGGTGATGAGATGACTCACCAAAAATCTTTATTAGATTAGAGTAGCTGAATTATATCCCTTATATTATGATTACATATATCATCCTTTTACTTCACTTATGCTATGGTTTATATAACATATAAATTATAACCACTTAACTATATAAAGATACACAAAAATATTTTTCCCTTCAACCTTTAAAATCAAAATGCAATTAAGGTGATCCAACCTTGACCCATGGCCATAATATCACACCAAAAATTTAAAAAACAATAAAATAATAGAAAAAGTAGGGATTTAAGGTGAAATTTATAACATAAAATAACATAAAGATATTTTTAGACAAAGATCTTCAAAATCAAAAATCACCATAATGCTTCCCATGACATGCCTTCAACTATAGGAAATTATTTTAGAACCATTTTCAAAAATAGATTAATATTTCTTAAAATTAGTAGCTAAAACATAATAAATATATTTTTTTTATACAAGTAAATAATGGAAAAAGTAGGGATTTAAGGTGAAATTTAAATAGGTAAGCTTACGCATATAAGGACTTAAGGTTTTAAAAATTAAAATAGGTTTTTATCCTATGAAGAATCTCAAGCCATTCATCCAATTTTAGGTTTAGTTGGTTTTAGGAAAAATAACCGCTTTTGATCCTTTTTTTTCCATTTCCATGAACTTACCCAAATAATCTATGATATTAAAACATTATGGAGTAGATATTTAGGACATCCATGTGAGGGTGGATAAATTATTTATTTATTATTTATTCTCTAGGATACTCAAGATATTGTGTAAGAAGGTATTGGATAGGGAGGTTACATTGACAAGCTCAAAATTGGGAGTTATAAAGTGTCCTAATTTGGGAGCTATGTCATGCATTGAATAACCTCATGGAGCACTTAGATTTATGAAAGTTTTTATTTTGAACATTATAAGGGAATCTATAGATGTTTTCTACCACAACTTTATTTTGTGAAGGGTTCTTTTTTAAGGTATTGTTAGAAATAATGCCTTTTCTTTCGAGTTCCCTTGGTTTTGTGCTTAAGTTTGAATTTTTGTGTGGAGGAATTCCACATGTCAAAGACACACAACTAAATACCAAATATGGGGATATGTTTATAGTGCAATGTGATGGGATGCCACATGGTATCTTCACATTCCAACTAAGAAGAGCGAGCGGTGTTTGTGTTTTATCAAGCATCCACTTTCCCCCAAGTCACATGTCAAGTTGGTGCAACCTAAAGTGGTTTCTAAACATCACAAGTAATATATGATGCATGATTGGCTGATAATTTTGTTAGGTCCATCATGAGAAGATGGTGGAGGTTGATGTCTAGTAAGATCATGTGCATCCTGAGATATGAATTCCCATCACTAGCTTAATAGCAAGGCTTGCAGGCAGTTACAAGACAAGATCATGGAGGAACATATGGCACCACTATCCCTATTGGAAGCTATTCATGATTTCCTAGTTAGTCCATTTCAATTGTCACCATGATGGCGAGGCCCATGGGCATGGAAGTGGGGAATCTTTTCTATTGTTGTATTTTCCATTGTGTTGGGGGAGTTTTCTTCTATTTAAGCCCTGATTGATGTTGTATTAGGTTGTTCATCATCTTTCACAAAAGAACTTAGAAAGGATAATAGTTGACTTCTATAATTTTCTCAAACCTTAGCAGTTAGTTTTGTATGAGAAAGACTAAATTCATAATTTTGTGCATTACTAGCCTTTGTTGTGTGTTCTACTTCCTCTATTTGAATATGACTATGGTCTATGTTTTCATTGAGGGATTGTAGTTTTTGATTACTATTATGCTCTATCTGCATAACCACCCCATTTTCTTTTTGATCAAAATGGGTCCCACTTGTTTGTTCTTGCCTTTGGTGTTTTTTTTTCTAGCTTTGGGAGTTATCTTTTTCCTTCAAAGCCTTGTTTTGTTTTGTTTTGTCAAAGTTGAGTTTTGGACCAGAACTATCACCTTGAACCTTTAGAGTGTGAATTCTTTGTTTCATCCTGATTTTGATCCCCACATTTCTTCCTTGTATTCCTTTTATTTGTTGGAATCAAGTTTCAGAATGGAACTAACACCATGAACCTTTCCAAGGTTCCGGTTCCAGTTTCCATCCTGACCTTGTCTTCTAGTTCTTTGTTTTCTCTTGTGTGTTTCAGAGTCGGGTATCAAACCAAAACCAAAACCAAGAACCTTTCCAAGGCACTTGTTCCTAGTTCCATCTAGATCCCAATTCCAATGTATGTCTTTCCTTTTTCCTGTCAGGTTCATACTTCAAAACTTTCTCAGACCCTTGCACTCATTGAAGGTTCTGGTGTCTAGTTCCTTCCCAATCCTGACTCCTAACCTACCTTTCATGCTTTGTTATGGCTCATTCATGATCTCACCCCAATCTTGAAGCCCAACCTACTTTGTATTAATGGTTGTTGGTTAGCACACATGAACTAGTTTATATTCCATCATCTCTCAGTTTTGGCTCATTATTGTTTTACGTTCTCAATGAAATGAGTCGGAGCATAGTAGAAGATTGAGGTAAGTGATCTTGTGGATTGTTATGTATTTTGGCATCACAATTTTTTACGTAGGTTTCTTTCTTGCTTTCCTTTGTTTTTTCTCTCATTTTTTATTTTCTTGCTCATTCTTGCTTGCCTATTCTTTTCATTTCATTTTTGTTTGTTGGGTGTGTTCTCACCTGGTTTCATTTTTTTTTTTCCTTTCTTTTTGCCATTTTCTTCCTTTTTTCGCTCCTCTTTTTGGGCTATTCATGTTTGGTTTTTGTTTTCATTTCATTTTGTTGCGTGATGGTTTCTTCTTTCATACTAAAACCCTAGCTATCTAGGGTTTTTGTACCACCATCTTTATGAATTAATGTTTGAACCTTATTTTTTCTTGTCTCTGATCCCTGAAGTGACCATGTTTATTAATGAATTAGGTTGGTTTATTATTAGAGTTTGGACATTTGAAATATCTTGATCCTTAAGGATTTAATGTTAAGTTTTAGAAAAAAATTCATCACCCTCATTTGATTGTTGTTCCCATTATGATTTTTGCATAGGTTGTGAGATCAGGTTTTGGGACTAAACCCAAATGGTGCACCACCACATAGTTCAAGTTATTCTCCTTGTTTTGACTCTAACTTTTGACCTTTGGTCGGGATCAGACATCATAATGGAACTCAACATTTACCCAAGTTATTAGTCTAGTGTAAATTTCCAACCCAATCCTAGCTCTCAGCTCTTTGTTAGAGATTATAATAAAAAAGAAACCTTAGATTTTATCTTGAAGTAGGGTTCCATTTAATACTTTTTTTCTTATTCCAATTTCTAAATGCTCTTTAAAATCGAACCTCAGAAATGAACTAGAGCCTCGACCCCATGTTGAGTTCTGGTACAAAGTGTCATTCCAATTCTGACTTCCGACCTCTATTTGGGATTGAAACTCATAGTGAAACTTAAACTACTTCCATTTGTAGAGTTCTAGTGTTGGGTCTCAACGTGATCCTAACTTTGGATATGCTTTTCTCTAAGGTTTCGATGTAGAATGTGATCCTCATCCCAATCTTCAATAGGCCTTTTTACAGACTTTGAGTGCTTAACCTGAACTTGATCCCAATGTTTGATAGTATGGTAAGAATGGTTAGTAATGATCATGTTTCAGGTATCATCTTGATCTCAACCTCTAAAAATATAAAACTATCATGTAGGAAAGAACTTCTTTCATATCATAAGGTTTTAATGTAAAATGTATATGATACCTAACCCTTTCCATTGCTCCTTTTTGTCTAATGAATGTCATTACTTGAAATTTTATTAAATGTCTTCATCAGAAGAGGATACTAGCACTAAAGAGGTGTAAGAGGAACAAGGGGGAAAAAAGGGACAGAGACCTAATTGGTTGAAGCCAAAATAGCTACCCCTAACAATGAAATATAATAATCAAGGAAATATAGTGCCATCCAAATTTGGGTTGGAAGTAATGAAGATAACTAACACATTAGTTGGTCATATGGACCTAAAGTAGTTTGTTAAAGATACTTTTACAAAGGATGTTAGTCCAAGAGAAAAGAAAATTTATAACTCAGGGTTAGCACATATAGCTTCATTCCCCATAGTTGTGCAATGTCCCGAGTTTATATTAGTAGTTGCATATGCATATAACCCAATTCAGAGAAAGTGCATTGATCCTTGGGGTAATGATATTATTGACTTATCTCCAGAAATGATGAGATTACTCTTTGATTTTCCTCCACATCCTAACCTCAGAATCATGAATAAGGCTCAAGCATTGGCACAATATTAGATAGATGTGGAGGGAACAAGAGGTATATAAATAAGAGATGGTTAAAAGCTAAGAAGTCTGTGAAGAAGCTTCCCACAAATCCTAAGAGGCATGATTTCTCAGCCGAAGTAGGATAATTTATTACACTATTATCTAGGGCATTTGGGAAGGAAGATTCACATACTTTCAAGGATTGGATGTTCCTATTTATTCAGATTATTCTTGATGGGAAACAGTACTTGGATTGGGGACAAATGGTATCAAATACAATTCATGGTCAAATTACCAAGGTAAAAGATACTAAGACATTCTACATAAACTCTTATGTTATATATTGTGCTGCTAGAATGGGGAATTTCCTAGGATTGAACCCAGTGGGCATGCTTGGAGAGGCAGATGGAAAAAATAAGGTTTAGAAGTACTATGACCAGTTGGAGCTTAAGAAGGCAGAAAAACATTTCAAAAGAATAAATTATTCCTTTTTATATGTGGTTATCAACCAGTTGATGGGAGATGTAGGCTTCAGACTATCTAAAGAAGCCATGGCTTTTATTGAAGAGTAGGGAAGTTGGTTCATTCAGTACCCCAAAACTACTTACATTAGACTATTTGGCTTTGATAAAGCTCCATTCAAGTTGCCAAGGTGTTGCAGCCATAAGATGATATTAATGGAAATCTCCCAATAGGCAATTGAAGTAAATGCTAAGTTCTATGAGAAACACAAAGCAAGATTCCATTATTTTCCTATGGAGTTAGGATTATATTCGTGTCAATCAATAGTGGTAGTCAAGGCTGCAATAGAAGAGTTTGAGTCTTGTAACCTAAAGTTATATGAAGGAAGAACTTTGACCTGAAGGGGAAGATGAATGAGATATATGCATCTTTGTTTCCCTATCATGAAGACCACCTTGAATAATTTTTGGGCCAACTTGTAGGATCAGTTTGAGGTCAGGAAAAGAGGGTATGAAACGTTGACGATTCCTTAGATGAGGGACTTTAATATCAAAGAATATATACTTTAAGGGTTGGTAGATAAAGGTGTCTTCTTACATCCTCAGTATGAGGTAGATCAAATTTCAACTAAGGAATTGGTGCCCATCAATTTGATGGAGAAATAATAGTATGATATAAATAAGATTTCAAAGGTGATCATTGATTGGAGTATAAAATGAATTAACTTACACCTCCACCAACCACAAAGTAGGGTCACCAAGAAAAGGAAGGATTGACAAGCTGGATCATCCTCAGAAGCTAATACAAAGAAGTACAAGACAACTAAGAAACAGTCTTCCCAAACAGAAGAAGAAGAAGTTACAATGAAGAAGGTTACAAAATCCCTATAAAAAGCTAAAGTTACTAACCAAGTTGTTGTTGTGGGAGTTTTTTCAAGTCTTGGTGTTAAACCCCTTACTACTGTATACCCTAGAGAAGAAATTGTGCAAGAAGAAGATCCTTCTACTACTCCTCCACAAACTAAGGAAACCCCTTCCACCACACCTTCCACTATGGAAACAACTAAAGAAGGGGAAGAGCCTTCGATAATAGATGTCACATAATCTCCCTTCTCATTTGATTTTGAAGAAACTCCCCTTCAGGAGGAATTACCTAAGGAATGTGAAGGAGATGAAGAGGACTTTGAAGAAGAGGATGTAAATGTGGGAGAAGGTAATCTATGGAATGAAGAAGAAATGGGTTGTGTCCTAACTAAAGAAGAGCAACATGAAATATTTGAAAGTGCACAAAAGCTAGCTATTGAGGACTTCACTCATGAAGAAGAAGAGCAAAGGAAAAGGGAGAGAGAAGAAGCTCAACATTTTCCATAGAAAATTGGACCCTCTTGAGAAAAGAGACAATTTCACACATAATTAGATCCATTTTTTGACCCCTTCAAAATAGCATTTATAGGCCCCTTAGACCTATTAATTTTGATCTAGAGGTTCGTTTCACATGTGAAATCACATAAAACTTGACAAACAACATTTAATAGCATCATACCCCAACAACCCACTCTCAAACAATAGTAGTACGACCCATTCACCACCTTGGGAGAATGAGTCCCCTCTGGTGGGACCCATTCGCCAAGGGTGGCAAATGAGTCCCCTTTGAGGGAAAGTTCAAATTTAAGCAGGAATTTAATCAATTTAACTATTATTTTCAGTGAATGTTAGCCTTTGAGGTCTAATTAATAGGAAAATAAGATGTTGCCTATAAATACACATTTCAATTCATTTTACACAACTTTTTTCATCACTTTTTATCATCTCAAGAGCAAAAAGCATTCTACAACAAGTTTCATAAGCAAAAGTTGAAGTTTTAGGATAGTAAACTAGGGTTTTTGCAAGTCTTGAAGCTCACTAATCTTTTCAATATCCAACATTGCAAAGGGTTGATTATGGATGCCTATGGTGAATCATGAATAAATCTAGGGTGAAGAGGTGCAACTAGCCACCAAATCATGCCTAAGGACTCGGTTTCCTATTGATTCCATCTTCCATTGTTACTCTATCTTCAAACTAAGGTTTGTATTGTGTTTATTTAGAATTTGCATGTCATTTCTTATCCATATTTCATGTGTTGTAAGGTTTCTAGGGTAGAGATCGTGCATCATTTTCAATCATTCTTGCATATCTTATTCTAGAACAATAGAATAGGGTTTTTGTCATGATTCAACTTTTCCTAGTCTTTAATACATCTAGGGCTAGGGTTTATGCAGATTTTTCTCTATTCAAGGTTTAATTACCTACCTAGGGGTTTGACTAAGGAAAACCCCCCATTAGATCAAATATTTTAATCTATTTTTAGGAATTTTCTGAGATCTAGAATTAGTTTTCTGTTAGAATTTGTTGTGCAAGTGTCAAAGTACAGATTTAAGTTTTGAGTTTGTAGAAATCAGAAAGAGGACTAATTCACCATGCTTGGTGAATAAGTCCCACTTAAGGTGTAGAATTGAGTTAGATGTTGTTTTAGATCCTCGACTCTTAGAAAACATATTCTGAGCAAAAGTCCTAATCTGGGACTAATTCGCCCAAGGTGGCGAATGATTCCCAGTCAACCTAAGTTCTAATTTCATTAGATTTTCAGATTTTCATTTAGTCCCCTATAGTCTTCCAGGTGCACACATTCTGAGAAATAACCTTCTATTTAGTGAAAAATTGCATTTCATTCATCATTTTCAATCTTTTTGCACATCATGTTGTGTTTTCAAACAAGACATAAATCTTAACTTTGCATTCATTCTAGTTCATTTTAATCAATCAA
The DNA here is from genome assembly GCA_007258455.2 of Sequoia sempervirens. Lineage (NCBI taxonomy): Eukaryota > Viridiplantae > Streptophyta > Pinopsida > Cupressales > Cupressaceae > Sequoia > Sequoia sempervirens. Next base: position 70,006 of record VDFB02275155.1, read on the forward strand.
TTGCACTTAGTTTAGTTAAGTTCATTTACATCATATCATATAGCATACATCCTAATTTGAGTGTTACATAAGCATTTTGGGCCTAGATCTCTCTCCTTTTAGGTGAAAGACCCCAAAAGTGTAAGAGCAAGCATCCTGGGTCCCAAAATATGTCACATAACAAAAAGAAATGGAGATTAAGAATATTTTTGACATTAAAGAAAAACTAGAGAAGGTTGAGAATGAGAAATCAAAAAAGGAGAAGGCAGAAAGAGAGAGAGCTAATGGAGAAAAGCTCGAGCAATATAAGGCCTCATCTGTGCCAGAAATTGAAGTACTTTCTACACCTCTACCACCTCCAAATCCAATTCCTCCAAGTACTTATCAAGTGACACTATCACCATCTACCCCCACATGACTAAAGTTAAATTTGAGAAAGAGACAAGTCCAAGCTCAACCAGTCAGCTGGGAGGAGATGAAAAAGGAGGTGAACAAGGTCAAGCTAAAGAAAAATCCAATAGCCATTCATTCTACAAGGCTTATTGATGATGGGGATTTGACTGCTAACATTTCCATCCCTACAATTGATAAGGATTACAAGGAACTACAAGCTGTTGATAACCAAATAAGTACAATCAATTTGGGAAAAAAAACCTAAAATCAACAAATATCACTGTTGGATTTGGTAGCTACTTTAGCTAAATCTAAAATGGAAAAAAATAAAAAAGCAAAGGATGAACTGAAAGCATAGCTGGGTCAGATGAAAATATTTTTGAAAGAGCTCATTGAATTTACTCTAGAACAACCAACGTCATCAAAATTTCTTGTACTAATGATCCATAAAGAAGTTGATGAGATGAATGAGATGAAGAGGAAAGCCTAGATGTTCAATGGATGGATCAACATTCTCAGAAAAGAAATAGAAGAACTACTTGACCAAGGATATAAATATTATGAAGAATTACAAACCCTGGATAAGAAGTTAGGAGAATGTATTTAGAAATGGTGGGAAGAAGAGGAGAACTATAGAGAATACATGAAAACTCTAAAATCCCTCAAGAGAAATCCCAAGGAAATGTTGGTTGAATATTAGATTCTGGGAGACAAGGATCCTGAATATGTTGACAAGGCAATCAACATCATCACCTTTTGGTCAGATATCCTTATTCAACATAGAGTCAATTTTCTCAAAATTCAACATGAAGTATGGGATCATACATTTCTATTTGAGCAAATAGTTGGTTGTATCACCACCAAGGAGTCCTTAGGCTCTCTGCTAATTCATGAGTTGGATTCTTTGGAAAAGGTAAAAGAAGAATGGAATAACAGACTAGAGGAGTTGGTAAAGAAAGGAGATGGTCCTAAGGGAACCCTTTTGGATGAATTGATGACCATCAGGTCTAATACCAAATGGGATTCAAGGGACATCAATTAGATGCATAAAACTATTAAAGGAGTTGTTGAAGAATTCGAAAGATCAAAGTTTAAAGTGGAATGGGTAGATGGACCCGATGAAGAAGTCATGAAGCTATTCTATGATAATTTTGATCTCAAGTGGCCAATGATATGGCTTATTTTATGTTGAATCCCTCCTAAAACCAAAGTCAGTACCAAAACCAGGGAGGATATACAAACTAAAATAATTACTCTAATCAGAATAACAATCAGAACCACAGGAACTTTCAAAACCAAAATTTCCAAAATCAAAATTATCAAAACCAAAATAAGAGATATAATCAGAGGCCCAACAACTAATAGTGGGATACTAGACCAAACAATGGAGGATTTCCACATAATTACTAGGCCAATGAAGACAAAACACACACTGTAAATGTTGTAAATCTAAACTTCATGACTAACTAGTGTAGGTTACATGATACCACTACCCATTCTAAGGTTAACTACCCAGAAATGGAAAAGATTGTTAAAATTTTCCAAGCTGATTCCCAACCAGCACAAGGCAATGCTAACAAAAGCAGTGGGTTTTTAGATATGACCATGTCTTTTGAGACTTATGATTAGTTTTAGTTTCCCTTCCAAGGTGAAAATAAGCTAAAAACTGATACCTACGATGCTCAAGCCTTTCAAGCTAAAGGAGGTCATTTTCTAAGGAACTAGAACAAAGGACCATTCATCATGTTTGCTCCTCTAGCTAACAACATGGTACCCCCAAATCCTAGATCAGATAATAATCCACCTCCACCCAAAGGGCCATCGGAGATTCCAAATAGAGGTAATTCTACTTTCTTTCCTAAACAACAATACAACAATAACAAGGTGTATGATCTAATTACAGAAATGTAGAAGAAAATGACTTCACTATCATTCTTTGATATTTTAAAATGGTTCCCTATACAACGTGAGCTCATGTTGAAAGCCTTAGCTGAGGCAGATTAGTTGAAAGGAAAGACAAAGGTGACTCCCACTGCTAAAATGAATGTGGCTCTATATAGAGGGAAGACAGGAGCACCTCCGTTCTTGTTGAGTTTAAGATTCTTTGGAAAGAAATTACATAGTTTCCTGTTAGATTCTAGGGCCTCATGTAATGTTATGCCATTTTCCATTTGTAATAAATTAGGCTTAACCCTAATTCAAACTCATAAAAAAGTTATATAATTGGAAAAAACTGAAGTGAACATTGTCATAGAATTGAAAAATGTACACATACAGATTGGATCAGATCCAAGGATCAAAAGTTACATGGATATTCAAATTGTTGATATTCTTGAAATGTATGGTATTTTGTTGAGTAGGTATTTGATGAAGACCATTGGAGGCTATCTGTCATGGGACTTCTCACACATGTGGCTGCCATGGAAGGGTATGGCAAGTCAGATTATGATAGAGAGTGAACCTCACTTGAAACACATGATTATACTGTATGATAAGCCTAATGAGGTTGCTTATTTGAAAATTGAAATAGAAGTTTATAGGATGGATGAGGTTATGACCTTTTCAATGCAAAATCCTGACAAGCACAACCCTTAGAAAACACTAATTCTATAACTACCATTAACCAAGAAGTGTTAATACGAAAACTACATCAAGACAAACTGGTCTTGGGAGACAAGACTGATTTGTGGAGTTTGTTACTCCCAAACTAGTGTAGGGTCCACTATTAGAACCATTCTAAGTTAACCTGATAGCCTTGTCTTCACATTTTAAATCGGGTTTGTTAGTTAGGAGATTCTCACTACAAAAATCTTACAACAATCCCAAATCAGTCTTCATTTAAAACTAATGCTATGACTGTTTTGACAGGAATGAATAGTACACTAGGAGTCCCATCATTTACCTATCAAACCTTGAGCCTATCTCTAGATTTGCAAATTGATATTAGAAAACCTCAGGAATTGCTAGATACCCTATCCCCTGCCCACCTTCTGATTTTAAACAAATTACTCAAAGGAAGGGTGACTTGCAAAACCAATAACCATGAGGATTTTCTTAAAATATTTTCTACACATCTACTTAATTTGAATGGAGTATCTAATGGTCCTCAAACACAGAGATCCCTTGATCTCAACAACCCAGACCATTCAGATTCACCATTTAGCCCTTTTAAAGAACAACCTAAAACTAACTTGAAGAAAGAGTTTATACCCCAAGACCAATTGTGGGCCCTCATGTTTGATGGTTCTAAATACAAATTACGGATCAGAGCTAGAGTAGAACTAAATAACCCGAAAGGGAAATTTTATTTTTCTTCCTACAGGTTATAGTTTGGGTGTACTAACAATGTTGTAGATTATGAGGCATTGGACAAGGGACTGATGTTAGCACATTAGAAGAAAGTATCAGGCCTTAGAGTGATGGTAGATTATAAAGTGATTATGAAGTAGGTTCGTAGCCAGTATACATGCCATCACAAAAGATTGGTTGCTTACAGAAATAGAGTATGGAACCTAATTGAATATTTCAATGTTTTTGACATTAAGTTGATTCCCATAGACGATAATCAGATTGCAAATGCATGGGTTGGAGCAGCAAGTACACTGGAGCATATCCAAGATTCTAAGTTGAGAAGGTTTTCTATTGAGTTAGTGTTGATTCCATCCATTTCTGACAATGTACAAAACTTCCAAGTTTTTGACAATGATAAGAACATCCTTGCCTTTTTAGCAAGTTCAGACATTTTCAAAGGAAAAATTAATGATGAGTCCGAAAAAGATCAAGGAGACTGGGAGCTAGAGGATTTTGATACACAAGGCATAATTAATTTGAAAATTAATAGTATCCCTAAGGGAATGGTAGCATTGGAGAGGATCTTTGACTCTGATCCTCGGGCCCGCGCAAGAAACTACCTATAGATGATGGGGGGAAATATGAAACATATCATTTGGAAGATTCTAGCTTGAAAAGGAATATATTTATTGGGAAGACTTGTCTAAAGGAAATTCATGACAATATTTTGAAGGTGTTGAAGGAAGATATCACATCAATTATGTGGGGATACCACTAGTAGAATTTGGAAAATAAATGACTACATGACTAAAAATTTTAGTCACGTGCCTAACACTAGTATTTGAAAAATAAATGACTAATTTGGTCATTTATAAGTGACTAATTTGGTCATTGGGTAAAATCCCAACTAAATGACTAAATAAATGACTAATATCGAGGATAAATAAAAATGACTAAATAAATGACTAATATTAGACAAATAAAAATGACTAAATAAATGACTAAATAAATAACTAAATAAATGTGCTCATTATTAAAATCTTGACCATAATTTTCATTTTAATAAACATACTCTAAAACCTTCATCAAGACCTTATTTTCAATTGTAGCCCACCATAATTAATAATAAAATATTACATATAAAATTACTAATAAATATTTTTTGTGGAATAAATATTTTGTTTTGTGGTGTCATCATATGAACATAAAGAGTTTCTTCCTAAATTATTGAAAAACCACCCAATTATAAAGTCAAAAATATGAGACACAAAGATTAAAACCCAAAAACCTTGAAAAATAAAAAAATAAGCAATTTAAGGAAGAGAAAAAACAAAAAATAAGAATAAACAACCAAATAATCTAAGAGGAAAAAGGACGAATTTTTTTTTTATAAGCATAATTTTCATTTTAATAAACATACTCTAAAACCTCCATGGAGACCTTATTTTCAATGTAGCCCGCCAAAATAGGCGTTAATTGAAACCTTATTTTCAAGGTGGCACCTTAGAATGGAAGTAGCATACGATTTTGGATTAGGCCCTGCGCCCATTTTTTCCATCAGGACATGATTTAGTAGTAGAATCTTGTGGTAAGTCAATTTCCATGGTTTCAATTAATTTTACTTTTCAAATCTGTACATGGTCAGGCCATATGATCCATTATTTTTAATAATTTTACTAGCTGCTTGTTGACTAATAGTGATTATCTTCTTTTTTAGGCTAATTATGGAAAAGAAGATCCATCTTGTGTTGCAAAAGTTAAGGATTTATATAGAGAACTTGGAATCGAGGTCTGTTTATTATTTTCTTTTCTATTATGAGATGTTAAAAGTGATCTTTTATTTTCGAAGTTTCCACTATCAAATTGCATAGTTCACAGGAGAACTTACTTTTATCTATAAAAATGATATTAAGGGACATGTAGATTGAGTTGTCTATACAAATTTCAAAATTTGAACTCTTAAAATTAGCTTCCACTTTTTGAGGTGGCATGCAAATCACTTTTGGAGTTGAGTGTAAAAAATAGAGTAGCACATAAAGAAAAAGGATGAACAATAATAAAGTGAAAAGTGGCTCTTCTTATATCAACCATGTAGAGTACAATGAAAGGAGTCTTGAGGGATGAGTATGGGTTTAATAGTTATAGTCTGATTGGAACAATAGTTAGGTTATGCGATTAGATGTCATCCTACTTTGTATAGGAACTCTTACTTGAATTCCCAAAATATGAGTTCCCAAATGATGCCAACAACAAGAGTTGATTCATAGGCCCTATGAAAATCTCTAACTTTTTGGCTCCCCTTTGATACTTTTCTGCATACTTACAAATTACATCTCCATGATTAATATGGAATGGAAGGGTCGAAAGGGCACATGTTAGTCTTTTCCATTTATTAGGAAATAAAGAGTTTGAAGTGACTGAAAGAATCAAATGTAGCTCTTTACTCTAGATGCTTTATTCTCATTCGATTATTAATATATCCAGATATAAACCATGATGACTTAAATTAGAACTAGAAAAATCTCATGAAAACTACAAGAAGAGATCAATGATTAGATGAGTCATGGAAATGAAACCAACTCCATAAGCCACAACAAACAAAATATGCAATGCAAATGAGAGTACAGGCCTTCAAAGGAGTTGTCATGGATAAAGAATCATCACCTTAGATCTCTTGTGAGAATGTGAAAGCTCTTTAATTATCCACAATATCCACACATGCTATGAGCTCTGATACAAATATTGTACATAGTTCTTCTAGAGTTTATTCAATTTGGTGTTATTATTTTTTTATCATGTGATTAGGGCTTCAAACCAACCCCTCTCGTAGTATTTGTCTTCCAAAACTTTCTAGAAGGGGTAATCAAAATCCAATGCTAGAGTATCGAGAAGTTGAAGATCATTTCCCTCAAAGGCGAGCTTTGTTCTCGACAAACTTTGAGGTGATACAAGCCAAGAACTAGTGGAAGGGAAGTTGAATGAAAACCAAGAGCAACTAAAAGCCTTCCTAAGAAAAGTTCCCTTTCCACTATAACTGTCGGTTCTGGTGTCTCCTTGTTCATTTTTTCTAGCATCTCCTCATTTTTCATTTCTTGATAGAGAGATTTTGAAAGATGTGCAAGATGTTCTTCAATCTCAACAATCAATGTTGAGATAAAATGGAATCATTGCTCTTGCAAATAAGGTGCTAATCATTTATCCTTGAAGGAGATTTATGTGCAAGAAGAAAACTTAGGAGGTCTTCCAAAATATTCTTGGACCCCTCATATATGGTATCTTTTATTTGACTAACCTCAGTTCCAAAATAAGCGTTAAGGCGACCAAACCAGTCTTCATTATTTGTCATCATAAATATAAAACTCAACCTAGGTAAACTGACACTTTTTAGGTCCCCTCTCTTAACAAGCCAACCCTCACTAGTATTTGTGCAAATGGGTTTCAATGTCTTTGTAACTTTCCAGAGATGTAACTATGGCTTCAAGGAATTTACCAACCTTAACTCTAGTTGACCTCCACCCTCATGCTCTTGTTTCAATTCAATTTCTTCCCAACCCTACAAGTCACAAACTAATAAATGGTAAGCCTTGAAATCATGGAACAAAAAACTATAAGAGATGAAGCAAGCATACAACATTAAAATTGTGACTTGCAGCAATAAAAGAAAAGAAGCAGTAGGTAGTTTGATATACAATCAGAAAAGGGAATTTTATGAGGCTGCCTTAAGGAATCAAATTAAAAATTAAATAAAATCATGCTTCAAATTCCATTTAAATGTTCAGTTGTACAGTAGATGTCATCCTACTTTGTTTGAGAACTCTTACTAAATTCCCAAAAATAGGAGTTCCCCAACTTGACACCAACAACAGAGTTGATTCATAGGTATATATGAAAATCTCTAACTTTTTTGGCTCCCCCTTGATACTTTTTCTACATACTTACAGATTACATCTCCATGATTAATATGGAATCAAAGGGTTGAAAGGGAACATGTTAGTCTTTTCCTTTTATTGGTCAATAAAGAGTTTGAAGTGACTGAAAGAATCAAATGTAGCTCTTTACTCTAGATGATTTATTCTCATTCGGTTATTAATATATCCAGATATAAACCATAATGAATTAAATCATAACTAGAAGAAATCTCATGAAAACTACAAGAAGAGATCAGTGATTAGATGAATCATGGAAATGAAACCAAATCCATAAGCC